>JXCR01148048.1:419793-442479 GCA_002079205.1 Phalaenopsis hybrid cultivar
ATATATATATTTGTGGAAGGAGTTGCTTATGACTCCCTACATGTTGAAATAAAAGGATTATTACAAACATCAGAGAGGGGGCTGGGGATTTCACTGTCTGGTTCAGTACAGGAACCTAGGAAATCCCCCAAAAAAACTTTAGGTGTCACCCTCAAAAAGAAAACTACAATGACTCAATAAAAAAGGAAAAAGGTGTGAGATTGCATCTGCCCCCACAATAATCATTTATCTTTGTAGACCATTCTCTGATGTGAGGGACATTTAGGATATCTCCTTGTAGCAGATAAAAGAGAGCAGGTGGAGGGTTGACAGCAACTTCAGTCTCATTAAAGTGTGATCCAAGTTGAGTCAACCAGTTTGCACGCTGGTCACCTTCCCTGTAGATAAAAGTGAACTGAATTTGCATCTTGCTAGTGAGATCTCTGATTTTGATTATCTAGTAAGAGTAGTGCCAGGGAGTCTCCTCCTCCTGATTTAAAAGGGGAATAATCACAGCAGAATCCACTTCTAACCAAATTCTATTCCAATTAGCCTTAGTGGCAAGGTTGATTGCCCAATACACAGCAATGAGTTCATTTTCAGTAGCATCATTGGCCAGGATAGGGGTATGAAAGTACAGCAAGCACTTACCCAAAATGATTTCTGTATATACCTCCCACACCAGCTCCATTTTTAGAAAAGCTTCCATCAGTGTTAACCTTCACAATAGGATGATTTGGGGTTTTCCAGTAGACTTTAATGACTTGAATAAAATCAGTCTTAGTGGAAGTACAGGAGTTAGAAATGTTAGGAAAACCTTTCCAATTAATCATCTTATGCAAGTAAGTTACACAATTTCTGGCAGTAATCCCCACATTTGGATTTGCTTCTTCAAATTTAACCTTGTTTCCTTCCATCCAGATGAACCAAGCAATGGTGAAAGGGATAACAGTATACTGTCTTATCTTCCAGTGCCACCAACAATCAACCAGCCTATCCCAAGTGAGCTTTCCCTGATCAATTGTCAAATGATTTTGGAACTGTTTCCGTATCTGTTGAGCAAAGTCACATTCACAGAAAAATTGATTCAGAGTTTCCTCTTCCTTCTTACATAACCAGCATTTAGAGGGACCCCTCAATCCCTTTAGCTTTAGAATGTCATCAGTAGGGATCATTCTATGGAATATTCTCCAGCAGCAAAAGGACATAGAGGAGGATAGAAATTTATTCCATAAATGATCACCCCAGGGTGTTTGCTCCCAGCAGATGTTTTTGGAATAAATGGCTTTGGTGAGGCTTTGGTGGGAAGTAGATTACCATAAGAGTTTATCAGTAATATTTCTATTAAATTTAATACTGGCCACTTTGGAAATAGAGTGAGGTTGTAGAAGGCTTGCTAACTTACCCAGGGACCAGTTGTCACTATCCCAACAATCAACCACTTTCAAATCACTATTGTATATATTGGTAATGGGGGAGAGCCAATCTTTGGGACACCAATTATCAAGCCAAAACTTGATTTCCCCATTACCCAGCTCCCAACTATAGTTAGTTTCAGCAATTTGTCTGATTTTCAGTATTTTCACCCAAATTCTAGAGTCACAAATTTTCCTTAAGACCAATGTGGGGTGCTGATCTTTGCAGTACTTACCCCACATGAATTTTGCCCATAGTGAATTTTGGGTCCTAAACTTAATCCAGAGTTTACAGAAATTGACTTGAAGGAGCTGTTCTAGGTCCTTAAAACCAATTCTCCCAGCAATTTGGGGTTTAGCTGCTTTCCTCCAGGAAGCCCAATGCATTTGCNAAGTCCAAGTGAGGTTGTAGGCTGTTCACAATGATTTTACTGATGGTTTTACTGATGACAGTGGTCAAACAGATGGGTCTGAAATGATTCCAAGTATTTTGTATTTCAGATTTAGGGATCCGTATAGTGGTGGAGGAGCAAAAGTACTTTGGAAGATTGTTTCCTTTGAAGAAGCTTGTGACAGCAACAATAACATCAGTCTTAATAATTTCCCAGGACTTCTTATAGAATTCAGCAGTGAATCCATCAGGGCCAGCAGATTTGCTGCTATCAATGGAACTGATTGCATTCCATATTTCCTTTTCAGTGGGAATGTCAGTCTGCTTGAGATTAGCAGTGTAGTTCAGTTCTGCCATGAAGTGTTCCTTCTCAATGTGGGGTCGGAAGTTATGTTCCTGGTTGAGTAATTCTTTGTAATAGAATATAGCATCATTTGTTATATCATTATTGTTATGTAACCACTGGCCATTGGCATTTTGTATAGCATGGATGGTATTGCATTTTCTTTTATATTTGATGTAGGCATGAAAGGATCTAGTATTTCTATCCCCATCAATGAAAATATTCATGGCTGCCTTCTGTTTAAGAAATTTTCCCTGGTAATCAATGGAACTAAGGAGGTTGTTCTGAGCAATCAGCAGCTTTTTCTCCTCCTCAATACCAAGCTGTCCCCCCTTCTCCAAAGCTTTGACTTCATCTTTAGCCTTCTGAACTGTGGCATGGACATTTCCAAAAAGTGTTCCAGCTCTAACCTTTGAGGGCTTTAGCAATCTTGATTTGCAGTAAGCTTAGCTTGATTAAGGGGTCAGGGTGAGGGATTCCTTTCCATAGGTCAGCAATGTAATTATTATAAGAAGGATGAGCAGCCCACATGTTGAGATATCTAAAGGGGAGGGGGGAACTATAGTTATGAGTTGAGTTGATGCTTATAAGAATAGGTCTATGATCTGAGCTAACAAAGCTAAGGTGAGTAACAAAGGTGAGGAGGAAGTGATTGAACCATGCATCATTAACCAATATTCTATCATGCCTCTCCCAAATAGAACCCTTTTCCAAGTGAAATTAGGGCCCTTGAAACCCAGATCAAAGAGACTAGCCCTATGGATATTATCTCTAAAGGTATTCATCTTGGCAAGGTTTGGAGTTCTACCTCCAGATTTTTCAGAGGCAGAAATGATACAATTGAAATCACCCCCCACCAACCATGGGGAGTTCACCTGTTGGCTGATGTGAATCAACCTATTCCACAACTCTTTTCTAGCATCCTTTGTACATCCAACATAGATAAAGGTAGCTTCACATATATGTCCATTCATATTGAATGAGAGGTGGACAAATTGTGGATGATCAATGAGGATATCAATATTGGTTTCTCTTATGCAAAAGATCCAAATTTTATTATTAGTATTCCCAAAATGAGTGAAGCCAGCAAATTTTTTAATTAGGTTGTGAGGATTCTTATGAACCATGGGTTCAAGAATGGCAATGCACCATAATTTGTATTTATAATTCAAGTATAAAACTCTTTTAAGAGACAAAGGGTTAGCCATCCCCCTTATATTCCAGCAAAGTAGATTAATCATGGAGTGGAGGATGTGGGGAAGGCTGGGATCTAGATCTGGTTCTTCCTCTAAGGAGTGGAGACCCATTCCTGGTTTTATCAGCCTTCATAGATTGCACTCCTGCTTGTAATTTCTTCACTTCTGTTCCTGGTTTTCTCCTTTTCCTTGCTGTTTTAATTTGCCAATCCTCCTCAATGGTTTGTTTCAGTTCTTTAATGCTTGGTTCCTGTGGGGCTTTGTCAAGTATCTCTGTGATGATTTTCTTCCCCTTCTCAGCAAGCAAGGGGGATGTGGGTGTGACAATTGTGATTTCAATATTTTCCTTCCTGATTGATCTGTGTAGTGGAATATCATCTTGGCTGTAGGGTTCAGATAGCTCTCCAAGAAGATCAACATCTGGTGGATCCTCATTAGACCTTCGGGGTGGATCTTCTGGCCTTGGATTTGTTTCCAGCCATTTTTCTAACATAATTTCTTCAGTAGTGCCCCTTGCATCATTAGCGACAATTTTTTCAATTTCTGTGTGGTTTTTTCTTGCCATCTTCCTGTTTGGGGGGTGTAATCTATAAAACTTGTCTGCTGTATGCCCAAACATCTTGCAATGTGGACAATAGTAAGGCTTCTGTTCAGCTAATATGTCCTGTCAGAACCCATCAGCATCAGAACCAATCCAGATTCTCTTCAGTTCAGAGAGTGTGATATCTCTTTCAACTTGAATTCTAGCAAGAACAGGTCTAGCCTTATTATAAGTGGGAGCATCCACTCTCAGAGGAGTTCCTAGTGCTCTACCAATATTAAATAGGGCATTGAGCTTAAAATAGGGTAATGGTAAGCCAAGTAGCTTAAAACAGATGGGGACAATAGGAGGCTCTTTACTAGGATCAAAACCAGGGGTCCATTTGATGATCTTCATAACTGTTCCAGCAATGCTAACAGATTGTTTGGCAAACAATCTAGCATAATCTTCCTCAGCTGCCAATTGGATTAGAAGGTGTCTCCCATCTAAAAGCTCAATTTTCTAATTACCTATGAACTACAGAGAATCAAAAAAACATCTAACTAGGTCCATTTTTGGGTGTGCTAGCTGAAATTTGCCCACAAGAGTGACTTAACCTCTTCACTTAAAGCCTCAATTTCCTTAGTAGTGAAATACACAGCTGTTTCACCCTCTTTAGTTCCCAGGGGGTGAATACAAGGACTGCTTCCTTTTCCAGCAGCAGTATCATGGAAAGCTTGTGGGAAAACTACAAGGTCATAATCTTGTAAAGAGTTAGTGGATTTCCCCACCACTCCAGCATAAGTTGCTGTTGTCCAATGGGAGTCAGTTAAAATATCAATGGGGGATGCCATCACCCCAAGGAGGCAGCACCACCAACAAGCAGCAGTAGCAAAACTCCAAAAAACCAGTAAAGGGACAGAAGAAGAAGAAACCAATGGAACAGTGCCACTAGAGTTAGCAGGGAAAGAAGCAACAGCCCCAAAAGAAACAGTGTCAGGTAAGAAAAAACATAAACAGTAAAGAACTCTACCACCACCAACAAGCAGCAACAACTAAACTCCATCATCCTACCAGAAACCCTAGTAGAGCAAACTCCCCAGCCGCCAGCATCCTGTTTACTGCCTTATCCATTATATATATATATATATATATATATCCCTTACATAAAAATATAATAATAGTTTTGAAAATTATTTTTAATAAAAGAAATTTAAGTATTGAAACTAAAAGACTAACACTTCGATATTTTTTTTAAAAAATACAATTTCTCTTACAAAAGATAATTACACAATATTTATCACTTCTACACTAAAACTTTTTAACTTTAAGTTTTTCTTCATTACTATAGGTTTCAACTAAGTTTTCTTTTTCATTTCTATATTCAAAATCTTACTTCCCTAATAGAACTTCATATACATAATCTTTTTTTTCAAATCAAAATCAATTTTTTTTTTGTAACATATTTGAGAACAAATAAGATTAATGTTTTGGAAATTATTTTTCATCCCCCAAAATTTATTTTTCATGAAGTCTGAGTAGTTTTCTTTATCTTTCTCGCTACTCTGAGATATGGTGAAATGAAGAGATAATTTGGATGTGCCAATTTTAAAATATAAAATAAATCATGGTGGTTTTTCCACTCTTTTCTTATCTTACTTTTCGATCTGGCCAATTAAAATATTAAAATCAGTTGTGAAACTTATGATCCGGGAAGTGGAGTATGAGTTCTACAACAGAGTGAGAATCATATTTAATTTTATGGAGGAGTGTTTCGTTCATGGAATTATGTGCAAATAAATAAGTAAATATACTTTGTTAGGCGTGGAATTAGAGATTTTAGAGTGACAAACTAAAATCTCCAATTTATTATTAGTGTTTAAGAACTAAAGCGAGCATTATCAAGGGAAGGGAAGTGGGAGTTCTGGAGTGAGAGCCAGCATCCTCCGAACCTAACCACGGATTTAGGGACTAAACCTTAGATTAGCCAATGATACTCTATAACACTGAAAAAGGTAAGAGAATTAAAATTGTTAATATTTGGCACAATACAGATTTAAAACATTTATCTCATCTCATTTAACCAAAAACTCATTGTAGTGGGAAATATGCTTTTTTATATTAGATAACTTCATCACATAAAAGTAGTTTGGTAGTTACTGTTTTAAACTTTGCATTACAGTTTTGCTAGTAGTTAATAATTGACTTTTGTTAGTACCTTAAATATTCGTAATTAGTGATCGTAGTTTTATTTTATTGCTATGAATTTCATAGTTAATTTATCATTTGCAATTTAAACCTTCCTCGTGGGATCAATATTAGTGGCATAAACAAAAAGTCCTGTATTACTTTATCATGATACGTATACTTACATAGAATCCCTACATAAATTGCTTAAATTTCTTATTCATAAAATAATGCATCAAGTTCTTAAAAAATAAAAAATTTGTGATAAATATAAAAAGTTAAAAATAAAAAATAAAAATATTATTTAAGAGTATTTTTTTTTTTGAAATATTTTTTGCTTATTATATTTGTTTATGTGAAATATTGGATCTGAAGGTTTGTACCTTACGATTCAGAATTAAAACATACTTTTAGAAAAATTTGAAAAACATAAAAATAAATTAAGAATTTGAACAAAATGATGAATAACTTAGATAATCAAATAAATGATAATTGAGAAAGACCTTTAAAAGATTATGATAATCCTACAACATATGAACTTCACTTGACTAATCAAAATCTTAATATTGCTACTAACTCATTTGAGCTTAAACCTGATATTACCAAAATAATACAAAATAATTTGTTTCGTGGAACTCTTACTGAAGATCCTAACTTACATCTTGCTAGTTTTCT
Organism: Phalaenopsis hybrid cultivar; assembly: GCA_002079205.1. Taxonomy (NCBI): domain Eukaryota; kingdom Viridiplantae; phylum Streptophyta; class Magnoliopsida; order Asparagales; family Orchidaceae; genus Phalaenopsis; species Phalaenopsis hybrid cultivar. Next base: position 426,500 of record JXCR01148048.1, read on the forward strand.
TGAAATATGTGCTAGTTTTAAATATGATGGAGTGTTTAATGAAGCTATTAGGCTTAGGATTTTTTCCTTTTTCATTAAGGGATAAGCTAAAGCATGGTTAAATTAATTAGCACCTGGATCTATCAGAACTTAGGAATAACTATTACAAAAAATTAGGCTAAATATTTTCCACCCTTGAAAACTGCTAAGCGTAGAAATGATATTACATCTTTTTGTCAATTTGAAGGGGAATCGAAATTTGAAGCATGGGAAAGATTTAAAGATCTCCTTAGGAAATGTCCATACCATGCTTTACCAGATTGATTTGTAATTCAAAATTTTTACAATGGATTAGTAGGATCACTCAGATCTATTATAGATGTCGCTGTGGGTGGATCACAAACGTCAAAAACTTTTGATGAAGCATACTCTTTATTAGAGGAAATGGCTACTAACAATTTTCAATGGCTTTCTAAATGGGTAAATCCTAAGAGGTATCTATTATTCATGATTCTGATGCAATGTCTATTTTAGCATCACAAATTGCCGCTATATCAAAAACGATTGATAAAATTGGAGCGAACTATTCTCAAATACCACCAATATTAGAGAAAAATTCACTAGGACAGATAATTGATACTCAATCATCTTATAAAACATTGAATGCTATAAATAATCAAAACAACAATCCCTATTCTAATTATTATAATCCTGGATGGAAATAACACCTTAGATTTAGTTGGAATAATCATAACAATTCTGTAAACCTCTTAAAAAATTTAGAAAAAGTAAGGAAATCCTAACTATCGACCTTATTATCCTCCTAGATTTAACTCTAACCTTAACCCACAAGTTAAGAAAAAGAAGTTGACAATGGAAGAAGTAATGTTGAATATGAGAAATCAAATACAAATTCAAGGGCTTGCTATTAGAAATATTGAAAATCAATTAATACATATTGCTACTACACTTAGTAACAGACTTTCAGGAATTCTTCCTAGCACTGTGAAAGTTAATCCTAAAGATCAAAATACAGAGCAAATTAAAGTTATTCAATTACAAAATTGAAAAGAAGTGGAAACAAGAATCCAAAGAAAAACTGATGTTGAGGAGGAGAAGAAAGAGATTGAAAGTGACCACATTGAAAATGAACCAATAGAAGTTCCTTTAGAAAAACCACTACCTTCGTTTCCTCAACGATTCAAGCGGAACAATAAAGATAAAAAATTTACAAAATTTTTGGAAATCCTTAAAAAACTAACAATAAATATTCCTTTCATTGAGGCTTTGGAACAAATGCCAAGTTATGTGAAATTTATGAAGGATATACTAAACAAGAAAAGGAAGTTTGCAGATCATGAGACCGTTGCACTCAATGAAGAGTGTAGCACAATTATTCAAAAAAAGTTTCGTGAAAAGTTAAAAGATCCTTATAGTTTTACTATACCTTATGACATTGGTGAAAAGTTTTCGGGAAAGCCTTATGTGATTTAGCAGCGAGTAACAATCTTAAGCTTTTATTGATTTTTAAACATTTAGATTTAGGAGATATTTCCCTTACTACTGTAACTCTTCAGTTTGCTGATCGATCAATAACTTATCCTAAAGGAGTTATAGAAGATGTATTAGTGAAAGGAGATAAATTTATTTTTCCTGTAGACTTTATTGTATAGATATGGAGGAAGATAAAGAGATTTCTATTATTTTAAGGAGACCACTTCTTGCAACTGAGAGAGTTGTGATAGGTGTGCAAAAAGGAGAATTAATAATGAGAGTTAATGATCAAAAAGTAACATTCAATATTACAAAAGCTATGAAATATTCTGCAATATAAAAGATAATGAATGTTTTAGGATGGAAGTGACTGGTTATCTGAATAATGAGCAATTTAAAAAAGTGATTGAAGAAAAATTAAGGCAAGAAGATTGCTTTGAGAATGAGAATGAAATAAAAAAGAGAATTTATGTTCACGACAAATTTGAAATATTTGACTTGCTGGAAAATGATAATAAAAATCTTATTCCTTCAAGTATTAAACCACCTAAACTTGAAATAGAAGTATTATCCACCCATTTAAAACATGTGTTTTTATATCTTATGATTTAACAAAAACTTAATAGCAAAAATTAAATAAATTTTGAGAAGATATAAAAAGGCTTTTGGATTGACTTTAGCATATATTAAAGGAATTAGTCCTTCAATTTGTATGCACGGAATTCTATTAGAAAAATGCAAACCTAAAGTTGATCCTCAAAGGAGATTAAACCCAATAAAGAAAGAAGTTGTTAAAAAAGAAATCTTAAAATGGTTAGAAGTTGGAGTTATATATCCTATTTCAGACAGTGCATGGGTATGACTGATTCATTGTGCTCCAAAGAATGGAGGAGTGATAGTTGAAGTAAATGAGAAAAATGAATTAATTCCAATAAGACAAGTTAATGGTTGGCAAATTTGTATAGACTATAGAAAATTAAACATGACCACTAGGAAAGATCACTTTCTTTTACCCTTTCTATACCAAATGTTGGATAGATTGGCTGGAAACAAGTATTACTGCTTTTTAGATAAATATATCAAGTATCAACAAATTCCGATTGTTCCTGAGGATCAAGAGAAAACAACATTTACAATCCCTTATGGAACATTTACTTTTCGTAGATTGCCTTTTAGACTATGTAACGTACCTGCTACATTTCAAAGATGTATGATGTCAATTTTTAGTAATTTAATTGAACATAGAATTAAAGTATTTATGGATGATTTTTTTTGTATTTGGAACTTCATTTGAATTATGTTTAAATAATTTAAAAAAAGTTCTTGAATAATGTGAAATTATCAACATAGTACTAAATTGGCAAAAATGTCAAATTATGGTTGTAGGTGGAATTGTACTTGGGCATAAAATTTCTGAAAATGACTTTGAGGTAGATCCTGCAAAAATTTAAGTTATTGAGAAATTACCACCTCCTACTATGGTTAGAGGGGTAAAAAGTTTTCTAGGACATGCTTGTTTCTACATGCGTTATATATAATGTTTTTCAAAAATAACTAAGCCATTATGCCAATTTTTATAAAAAGATACAAAATTTAATTTTAATGAGGAATGCATTAAAGCATTTGAAATGTTGAAAGAAAAATTAATCACTACGTCTATAATAGCTCCACCTGATTGGAAGAAGCCATTTGAAATATTGTGTGGTGCTAGTGATTATGCTATTGGAGCTGTTTTAGGACAAAGGTATAACAAAGTTTTTAAAGTAGTATATTATGCTAATAAAACTCTAAATGATGTTCAAATTAATTACGCTACTACTGAAGGAGAGTTATTAGCTATTATCTATGCCTTTGATAAGTTTAGACCTTACTTGATTGGAGACAAATGTATAGTGCATACATATCATTCTGCTATCAAATATTTGATGCAAAAGAAGGATGCTAAAACAAGATTAATTAGGTGGATGTTTCTGCTGCAAGAGTTTGATTTTATGGTAGTTGGTAGAAATGAAAATGGTAATCAAACAGCAGATCATTTATTTAAATTAGAATAATAACTATTAACTAATTTTGCAAATGAAATTTTGGAAACGTTCCTGAATGAACAATTATATAATATTGATATAATGAATATACTGTGGTATGTCGATATAGTAAATTATATTGTAAGTGATTTTCTACCACCACATGTTAAGAATCAACAATTAAAGAAATTTATTTATGATTCAAAATTATATTTTTGGGATGTCCCATATTTATATAAATATTATAAAAATCAAATTATTAGAAGGTGTTCCTTATGAAGAAACTCAAAAAATAATTGAATGATGTCATGATTCTAAATTTGGAGGACATTTTGGAACAAATAGAATTGCACATAAAGTTTTTGCAAGCTGAATTTTTTGGCCAACTCTTTTTAGAGATGTTAATGAATATATTAAAACATGCGATTGATGTCAACGAGTAGGAAATATTTCTAGAAGAAATGAAATGCCTCTAAATTACACATTGGAATTGAATTTTTTATGTGTGGGAATTAGATTTTATTGGACAATTTATGCCTTCTTTTGAAATTTATATATATTACTTGTTGATTATATTTCTAAATGGATTGAAGTTATTGATGTACCTAAATGTGATGTTTAGAGTGTATCTAAATTTTTAAATAAAAATATTTTTACATAATATGGAATGTCGAGAGTGATTATTATGGATGGAGAATCCCATTTTAAGAATAAGAGAATCAAGAAATTGATTAAAAAATATAATATTATGCATAGATTATCTACTGCTTATCATAAAAAAACAGTCTAGTAAAGATATCAAATCGTGAAATAAAATGAATTTTAGAAAAAGTAATAAATCCCTATAAATTAGATTGGTCTACTAAATTAGATACTGCACTGTGGGCATATAATACTGCTTATAAGACTCCTATTAGAATGCCCCATATAGACTTATTTTTGGAAAAACATGCCACTTACGAGTAGAATTGGAGCATAAAGCATTTTGGGATATTAAGGAATTTAACTTTAATCTAAAAGATGCTGGTGAGAAAAGATTATTGCAACTCAATGAACCTGAGGAGATTAGAAATGAAGCATATGATAAACAAAAAAATCTATAAAGAGAAAATGAAAATATGACATGATCAAAAGATTATAAAAAAGAAATTTTAAACTCGATAAGAAGTTCTATTATATAATACTATATTGAGATTATTTCCAAAAAAACTAAACTCTAGATAGTTAGGACCATTCAATGTGATTAAAGTCTATCATTATGGAATTATTGTTATTAAAGATCTTGAGACTGGAAAGATAGTTAAAGTTAATGGGCATCGATTGAAACATTATTATGAAGGGCACATGCCACAATTTAAGGAAAGATTGATGTTGACTCATCCTGATTAAACAATGTTATATCGGGCTGACAACGTTAAGCCAAGTGCTTTGAGGGAGGCAACCCATATATATCTACTTATGTATATCTATTTATCTTAATATTTTGTTTAATAAGTGTTATATATATAATAAGAAATAATAATATCTTAGAATTCATCACAATTTTATATATCATAAATTAATATAAATATTTGTATTGGAAGAAAATTTGGAATTGAATTGAACCAAAAGAGAAGCGAAGCAACCATAGGCTTTAGCACTGACGACGCCAACATGGGAACTGACGATGCCCTTCTACACAAGCCTTGGCACCTACAATGCCATTGGAAGCTCCAATAGAATCCAGAACAGTTCCTACAGTATGGGATGAATTTGGTGGACTTTGACGGGATTTCACTCCAAAATAACTGCCTAGAGATGTTTTCAAAGGCATGAAAACTGCCTTGCATGACCAAAAACTTCCAAATTTTAAAATCCAAGGCTTCCAATTATAGAAATACTTCAAGTTATGATATTTTTAATAGAAGAAATTTTATAAATTTTGACGAGCAGAGATTATACGACAAAGTCATCATGAAGAGGAGACTTATCAAGGAGATAGGCTTTGCCAATCATGGATTGAGTAATCCAAGTTCTCAGATTGAGAAAATCATTGTGTAGAGATGCTGGAATGTTCTATGCTACACTACCACTGTAGTTGTTGTTCCAGTGGTAAAGGAATTTTATGCTAACTTACATGAAGTTACACAAGGAGTCATCTTCGTTTGAGCTATGGTTGTACCATTTACTCTTTCATAAATTAATGATTTGTAAATATAGAAAGCATGTCAATCTGTCATTTCATGAATTTTATCCCAACGAAAGATATGATGCATGAATTATACCAATTTCTGATGAATGGAAATGATAATTGGGAAATTAGAGATGTGGGATACACTAGTTTCTTTGCTTCACTGCTTAACCCAATATCTAAACAATGACATTTCTTCATCTCTGCAAAATTACTGCCTAAAATGAAGATTGGTAGAGTTACAAAAGAAAGTGCAATTATAAACTTTTGCTTTCAAATGGGAAAGCCCATTGATGTGGGATCAATCATTTTGAAATCTATTATGGGTATTATTCTGAATGGGCCTATATGGACTAGAGCATTCTTCTACAATTTTCTTACTTTGCAGTCATTCTCAAGTGCCATATGTAAGTTGGGAGAAAGTATTATTACCCTGAGAGCCCATGATTTCTTTTGATGAAAACTATATTGGAAAGAAAAATGAAGCATTAGATATTATCTTGGATCATTCATCACATGCTTCAACACCATTAATGCCACGTACTGTTGGAAGTTCAATAGTTTTTAGAAGAAATTGAAGAAAATAAAAAGAGAACTTTAGATTATCATGAATATAATAGGAAGTTTTAACTACCTTTTTGATCATTTAGATTGGAGGATGAAGGAGAACTTTGATCATACTGAAACAATTGATGCAGGTTTGGTGCAGATTTTCAAGAAAAATGGATGGATTGATGAAAATGTGACTGATCAATTCCCATACCAACACTTATACAATTTGTATGTCCATGTCTGTTCTATGGGAGATATTAGAGGAGATGAAAGTGCTGCAGATGAAGAGGAGTAATTGAAGAAGTTGGACTCTCTACTATTTTAAATTAATTATATTTTTAATGTGATTGTGTTGGAATGAGTTTGCTTTAGAACTCTTATAGCTTTAATTGTGTGTATAGTTTTGTGTCAGCGTTCTAGTGTTGTGGCTTGATTTTGACACTAAATTATAGTTTAGTTTGCTTTATGTATGTGCGAGTGTGATTAGAAATGTGTGTTTGTAAAAATTTGGATTTTCATATATAAAAGTTAGTCCGGTGTTGTATGTGAAAATGCTTGTTTGTGAATTACTTTTGGATGAATATTAAGGTTTAAAAAAGATTAATTAAACTTTAGAGTGAATTGAAAGAAAACATAAATTTAGAAAAATAAAAAAAAATTTTAATTTTTTGCACTGGCGCCGAAAGCACCAGCATGGGCGCCGATAGCGCCCACGACCCGAAAGTGCCCAAAACCTTTAAATTATTCAATTTTCATAGTAAAAACACCATTTTTACCCCTCCGATCACCTTCAACCTCCGATTTGTGCACCTAAGGCTTACTAGTGCTTGGATTTGAGGTGATTTAAAAGCAAAAGAAGTTTGAATTTTATCTTCTCTTGGTAAGAGCTACATTTTGAACTGAAAATGTTTTATTTTCATTAAGGATTTATCTTACATTGCTGAAATCCAAAATTTTGAAATTTTTGGGAAGATTTTGAGAAAATCCTTTGGTGAAGAACTCTTATTTAGTAGATTCAAGTTTTAGAAGTTCCACATTGGAATTTTCAAAATTTTGGTGATTTATTTTGATTTAACCAATTTTTCATAGATTACAATGGCACCAAAAATGAACAAGGGAAAGAGAAAGTGGATTATGATGATAAAAAATTTGTCAACTACAAGGCTAACATTTGATTCAATAATGTGCTTGCAACTAAGAAAGTAATTATGGATCGAGCATTTAAAAACTCATGTGGAGAAGTCGAAAGATTAATATTTGCTCGGTAGTGGGAGAGTTTTCATTACTTTACTATTGAGGCTATTATTGATGTAGTGATGGAGTTCTATGCCAAATTTAAGGAAACTTCTGAGGTCTAGGCTTTTGTTTGTGAAAAAATTGTGGAATTTTGTCCAAGAAGAATCAATGAGTTTTATCAGGTACAAGAAGAATATCTTTGTGAGTACAAAGTACTCTCTTCTATGAATGAGGCCTTAGATGAATTTATTTCTTTTCTGACTGATAGAAGAGGAGCTCGGAAGGTGAAGAATAATGTTAAGGTAAACTTCTTTGTTTTTATGTTAAATGTAGTATCTAAGACTTGACACTACTTTATATCTGCCAAAATGATACCAACGAATCATCATAGCGAGGTTACAAAGGATAGAGCCATCCAAACTTCTATATTTGATGGATGAGAAGGATAGAAGTAGGATCTATTATTTATAGAAATACTCATTCTATTGCTTTGGGTAAGATGACTGATGGTTTAGCTCACCCTGCCCTAATCTTCACATTAGGTTAGCAGGCAGGAGTTGATTTTGGATAGAATGAGTAGAGGATTGAACCTTTAAAACCTATTGGGCCTACAAATATTAAGACTTATGAATCCCATGTTGGATGGAGTTCTGGAAGTAGGAGTGGGATGTTTCTTCTACTTCTAATACCGCTACTCTCCAAGGACTTATGAAGAAAATGATGATCCAAAAGGGAGATATCTTAAAGATGGAAAATATGGAGGCCAGAAATGCACATAATGATGATTTATCAAGGCAAAAGTTTGAATATGATGGAGCTTATAATGATACGATGGTTAGATACACGAGAGGTGACCACTCGGTTAGGTTTCCTAGTCACCATGTCTTTATCCCGTATCATTAACAAAGCTTTGATGTAGAAGAAGAAGATGATGATGATGATGACTGGTGATGTTTACTTAGTCATAGTTTGATCTTTTGTTTAGTTAATAGTTGATTGTACTTTACTGTTGTTATTGTTTGTTTTTAGAGTGTGATACTTTGCTTTATTTTAAATGTTATGTTGTATTGTGAATAGTTGGATTGTAAAGCTTTTTTTGCATTGAAATTTATTTTAATATTGTTGTTAGTGTTTATATACTTTGTTGAAAGTAATTATAGTTAATTCTTTCTCAGTAAATTTTTATATGTATTATGTGTTATTTAATGTTTTAAGTCTTGTAGCTTTTCATATTAGCATCTGCAGTATTTCAAAATTAAGTTTCCATATCAAAACCTTCAATAGGTAAGTCTTTTTTGTGTGTATTAAATGTTTTCTTTCACTCTTTATTTTTTTTAAGTTTTTAATGCTAATTTTTTTAAAAAATTTAAATTTGGAGGGAAAGAAAAATGCCTTTTTAAGGAAAGAAGCTTAATTTTATTTGCTCTCAATTAGCTATATTTTAAAAATTTTTTAATTTAAAATGACCTTCGGTATTGGAGGGTGACCTTAGAAAACTATATTTATGTTTCTAAATATATAGTAAACTTAAGTAAAAATTTTCAATAATAAAGGTTTAATTGAGAGATTAAGATATTTGGTTTATGAGAATAAGGCTATGTTTTTCCATTGTAAGTAATGGAATTTGTATATTTGAAGTATTCAGCAACTTAGAGTTTCAAGCAAGAAGAAACGAATAAAACATTATTAAAAGTTTTTAAAGCTAATATGAATTTATAAAGTGAAGGAATGTGAAAGTTTTTTAACTTTAAGAAGAAGATAGTGAAGTTCAAAATCATTAAAGGCTATCTAAATATAGTAATCCTCACATGAAAAAGAAAAAAAAAGAAGAAATGTTTGAAAATGATCTTGAAAGAAAAGAAAAAGAAAAGCTGAAACCAAAAGAAAAGAAAAAGCAAAAGAAAAAGATGTGAGGAGAAGCTTGAGGAGATGCCTAATCAAAAATTGGCCTCACTTAAATCAACTTAAGGAAGAAGGTTTGGCTACATTCTCTAAACTTGTATTTAAGTATTAACATATTTACTAATAAAGTTTTCTGCAAGTTACTTTTCATATGGTTATTCTAAGTGGCTTTAATACTATAATTTGCAACTTTTCTTGAAAAGAATAGAGAATCAGAAATCTTAGACTTGATTTCTAGATATTCTTATACCTTTAGTATTAACTGGAGTTATTTTAAATTTTTCTTAAGTTATGATATTGTACTTTGTAGACCAAAATATGGAAATCTAGAAGTTAAATTCTTTATCATAAGTCATATTTTTAAGTAGTAAAGGAGTTACTTGAGGGCAAGTAATATTTAAGTTTTAGGGATTTTGATGCACAAAAAATATATGCATTTTTAGAACTATATTTTATATTCATTTTTGGTGATATTGTGCTTTAAAGGAAGATATTTTTCATGTTTTATTGCAGGTTGCTGATTTTTAGGACTTGAAGCAAAAAAGGAAGAAAAAAGGATGAATTTAGAGTTAAAATGGCATTTTGGAAGAAATACTCAACGCCGATGGTGCCAGGCTGGATTCCCACTATGTCAGGCTTGATGTCAATGGTGCCATATGAAAGAGAGCAATGAATTAATTCACAGGCCACCGGCGCCAATGTCAGTGCAAGACCGATTTCTAGAAGATTCGACGAATTTGGATGTTTATTGAAGAGTTTTCAGATGCACCTATTGCAAAACTGACATTAGGCTCTATTTAGAGTGAAAATTGATTAGAAAAACTCTCTCTCGCCCCCTTCCAAAAACTTTGAGTCCATTAGTCATTTAGTTCCTTCAAGTTTAGAGTTTTGTGGTGAGTTTAAGTGTGAATTGTTTTCTAAGAGTTGTTAGAGAGGGAAAGAAGTGAGAGATTTCTTCTTCCTTACATCTTCTAAGAGAGAAACAAGAGTCTTGTATAGAGAGAAAGAGCCAAGAGAGGCTACAAGGGATTTGCTTTGAGAAAGAGTTACAAAAAAGTTTTGTTTGTCTATTAATATTGTATGAACATTTTTTTATATATGAAATTTATATTTTATTGTATTTTTCTCATGAATTCTGAGTAGTTTTATTTATCTTTCGCCCTACTCTGAGATATGGTGAAATGAAGAGATAATTTGGATGTGTGAATTTTAAAATATAAAATAAATTGTGATGGCTTTTCCACTCCATCCTTAATTTACTTTTTGATCTTGCCAATTGAAATGATAAAATTTCTTGTGAAACATATGATCTGGGAAATGGAGTATGGGTTCTACAACAAAGTGAGAATCAAATTTAATTCCATTGAGAAGTGTTTGGTTCGTGGAATTAAGTGCAAATAAATAGATAAATATACTTTGTTGAGCGTAAAATTGGAGATTTTAGGGTGACAAACTAAAATCTTAAATCTTTTCTTAGTGTTTAAGAACTAAAGAGAGCATTAGCCTTCAGAGGAAGGGAAGTGGGAGCTCTGGAGTGAAAGCCAGTATCCTCCCATCTTAAACACGGATTTAGAGACTAAACCTGAGATTGGTCAATGATTCTTTATAACACTAAATCAGGGTAGAATATTAAGATTGTTCCTATTTGGCACAATACAGATTTAAATCATTTATCTCATCTCATTTAACCAAAAACTTATTGCAGTGGGAAAGTTTCATTTTCATTTTAGATAACTTCATCACATAAACATAGTTTGGTAGTTACTATTTTATACTCTGCATTACAGTTTTGCTAGTATTTAATAATTTATTTTTCATGATACCTTAAATATTCGTAATTAGTCATAGTATTTTTATTTTATTGCTGTGAATTTTCTAGTTAATTTATCATTTCCAATTCAAACCTTCCTCGTGGGATGGATGTTTGGGGCTTAAACAGAAAGTCCCGTATTACTTGATAACGATACGTATACTTGCATAGAATCCCTACATAAATTGTTTAAATTCCTTATTCATAAAATAACACGTCAAGTTTTTGGCACGGGTTCAAAGCGGAGTCAACTTTATATATTTTGCGCAACTATATTTTTGGGATAAAAAACCCGAGGGAGAAGGCGAAGCAAAGGTGCATTAATGGAGGTTTTTGGACGGATTTTTCACTTAAAACTATTTGTGAACCATTTTTGTGAACTGGCCCTTAAGCGCAAAGAGTTTGACGCTTAGATGTCAGTCTCTCTGTTTAGGCAGTGCTTAAGCGCGGGTTTTTGCACTTAGGCACCCGTGCACAAATTTTGATTTTTTTTATTTAAGTGAAATGCACGTCTAGCCTAAGTGAACCAACCCTATACGGTCTTAAAATGCTGTAATAACTAATTCCTCCCCTCCTTACTCAAAATTCACTAATTTAAACTAATTCAATTTAACACACAATAACAGGAAATTTTTCATAAACAAAACACTTATATTAATTCATAAACTATTACAAACACTTTCAAATACATAAATTCTCCATCCAAATAATCTTGGATGAGAAGATTCCTAATATAAAAACTAGACAATCATAACAATAAAACACATTGAACACACTTATCATTAACAAACACTAAACATTAACTAACACTCAAATATCATTAACCAACTTATCATTAACAAACACTAAACACATAATCACTAAATGACAAACCTAAATCCACTCTCTAGTCTATGGAACAAATTCTAGCCTCTTGTTAGTCTCTCCTTTAGCATTTAGAATGTAAATCTGAAAGAATGAACGATGACTAATAACTCTAGTTTAATCTTCTTCAATCCACTAGTTCTTCTGATACATTGCCTTATCCGCTTCTTCTATAAAAATGGTGTGGTTAAACTGTATCTTAAGTTGCCATCCCATACGATCCATACGTGCATTAACTTCCATCACTTTTGCTTCAATTGAAGACACGTTAGCCTCAATTTTAGTGATTTTCTCCACTATTACTTTGATATTAATGCAAGGAAACCGTTAAACATCTCTTGCGCACTCTGACTATTAAACTTCTTATTGCCTCCTCCATCTTCTTCAAATCACTCTCCCAAGATGAAATTATTCCAAAACACTCACTTTTTCACTTAAGATTTAGTGTTAAAATTGAATTGTGGTAAAAACCCTTACATAACCCTTCTATTTATAGGCTTCAAACTCTTCCTACAAATTCTAGGCACGTCCACTTCTAGAAACCAAATTTAACACATATTTTTAAATTTTTCCGCTTAAGCACTGGATCTTGGCGCTTAAGCGCTAATTCCCAATATAGCACAAGACAACTTAATGTCCAAACACTCGTTCTAACATGTCTAAGTCATCGAATAAGGTCTTAGAATAATCACTAACTCAATATATAATCAAAATACTACCAGAATTTTCTAAATCACACACAACAACATAAAAATAAAAATAAAACACACAGATAACTATGGGGTGCCTTCGATAGAGCGCTTGGTTTAACGTTGTCAGCCCAAGATAACCAGTGCTAATTATGGTTGACCCAACATCAGAAACTCATTTAATTTAAGTTGGTCACCTAAGAAGTAGGATTTCAGCATGTAACAATTTACTTTAAATATTTTATTAGTTTTAGGATCTTTGATATCTACAACTCCATAGGGATAAACTTTCATCACAACAAACAGGCCCATCCACCTAGACTTAAGTTTGCTTGGAAATAATCTTAACCCTGCATCGTAAAGAAAAACTTGTTACCCTGACTATATGTTTTTAGTAAGAATCCTCTGATCATGCCACATCTTCATCTTTTATTTGTAAATCATAGCACTTTCATAAGGTTCTTTCCTTATCTCTTCAAGCTCAATTGTAATAACCTTTCTCACCAGCATCCTTCAAATTTTAATTCAGCCAAACCACTTATCTGATGATGAAAAAATAGTAGCAATTTTATGGTTTATATGATATTTCCATAAATATTTCTCCATTATTGCATTTCTGAAATGACTTCCCCCATAATTATGACTACTCTCGATATCCCAAATCTACAAAATATGTTTGTTCCTAAAAATTCTGCAACACTTTGAGCATCACATCAAGGTAATTCAACAACTTTTATGCATTTAGATACATAGTCTACTACAAAAAATATATATAAATTTTTGAAAGATTGTATAAATGGTCTCATGAAATCTAATCTCCAAATATCAATTATCTCAACTTATAACACAAACTTAAGAAGAATCTCATTCCTCCTAGAAATATTACCTACTTGTTGACATCGTACACAAGTTTTGATATAAGCATTAACATCTTAAGGATTGTAGGCCAATAAAATCTAGATTGCAAGATTTTTTATGTTGTTTTATCAACACCAAAATGTCCCCTAAAATCAAAATTATGAGATTTTTTGATAATTTCATAAGTTTCTTTTAAAGGCACACATCTTTGATTAATAAGATCCTTTCCTAATTTATATAAATATGGGTCATCCCAAAAATAAGTCTAAGCTTCAGATTTAAATTTCCTCTTCTGTTGGTATATCATTTCAATTGGTATAATATCACTAATAATGAAGTTCACAATGTCAGCATACAATGGAACATGCCACTTACTAACAATAAACAATTCTTCATCTAAAAAATGTTCATTAATTTCTGTTTCAAAATTGAGTGGTTTTTCCAATTCAAGCCTGGATAAATGATCAGCAATTTGATTCCCAACTCCTTTCCTATCTACTATTTTAAAATCAAATTCTTGGAAAAGAAGAACCTATCTTAACAATCTTGGTTTTGGATTCTTCTTTTTCATTAAATACTTAATAGCAGAATGATCTGTTGCACTATACATTTAGTTTTAATTAAGTATGATCTAAATTTATCAAAAGCATATACTATGCTAAGAACTCTTTCTTAGTTGTGATATAAATAGTTTGAGCTTCATTAAGAGTTCTACTAGCATAGTAGATAACCTTGAAAGCTTATCATGTCTTTGTCCTAAACATCTCTAATAGCAAAATCACAAGCATCGCACTTTAATTTAAAAGGTTTATCCCAAGCTGGTGAAATAATAATTGGTGCAGTGACTAATTTTTTCTTTTAATAATTCAAAAGCCCTTAAGCACTCTTTATCAAAATTAAAAATTACATCTTTTTCTAATAAATGGAATAGAGCCTTAGCAATTTTTGAAAAGTCTTTAATATAACGTTTGTAGAATCCAACATATTCTAAATAACTCCTAATTTCCTTCACACTTATTGAGTGAGGTATATTAGGGAATACTTGAATTTTCGCAGGGTCTACTTCCATATCATTTTGTGAAATTTGTTGTCCAAAAACTATTCCTCCAGCTACCATAAATTGGCATATTTCCCAGTTAAGAACTAAATTTTGTTTCTTCATAGTGCTTAAGAACTTTTGTTAGATGTTTTAAACCTAATTCAAATAAAGTTTTGAACACTGAAAAATCATCCAAAAAACCTTCAATCCCTTTTTCAAGTAAATCACAAAAAATTTTCATCATGCATCTTTGAAATGTAGCAGGTGCATTACATAAACCAAAGAGCATTCTTCTAAAAGTAAATGTACCATAAGGACTAGTAAAAGTTATTTTCTCTTGATCCTCAGGAGCTATTTGTATTTAGTGTTACAGTATATCTATCCAGAAAATAAAAGTATTTATGTCAACTAGTTTATCCAGCATTTGATCTATAAAGGGTAGTGGAAAATGATCTTTCCTAGTGGCGATATTTAATTTTCTATAATCATTGCATATTTGCCATCCTCTGACTTGTCTTATTGGTATTAAATCATTATGTTCATTAAAAGTCATAGTCACTCCTTTTTTAGGAACGTAGTGAATTGGACTAACACATGCACTATCTGAAATAGGGTAGATAATTTCAGCATTTAACCACTTTAGAATTTTTTCTTAACAACTTCTTTCATAATAGGATTTAATCTCCTTTGAGGATCATCCCTGGGTTCGTAGCTCTCTTCCATTTGAATTCTATGCATACAAATTTAAGGACGGATTCCTTTTATATCAATAATTGTCCATCTATAGGCTTTCTTATAACTCTTTAAAGTGTTCATCAAACTCTTTTCTTCTTCTATAGATAATTTTGAGGAAATTATAGCAGGTAATGTAGAGGAATCACCTAAAAAGGCATACTTTAAATGTTCACGAAGCAAATTCAACTCAAACTCAGGAGATTTTTCAATTGATGGACAAAATGATGTATCTTTTTCTATTATATCCAAAACTTCAAAACTTTAACAAACATAACTTGAATTTTTTTTATATAAATCTTCATATTGATTTAATTCCTCTTCTTGCTCGTGTTCATATCTTTCATCTTAGATTTCTATTAATAACTTGTTTTGAAATAGAATTCACTTAAGTAACTTATAACATCCATTCTATAGCATTCATTATCCTTACCTTTTGCAGGGTATTTCATTGATTTGGAAATATTAAATGTACTTGTTTGATCATTGATGCACATAGTTAATCTTATATTTTGCTATCGGCACTTACAAATTGAGGAGTTGCCTGTTGGAAGCTGTTAGTCGCCGAAATCGAAATCACGTCACTCGCTTTGGAAAGACATTTAGTTTCTGGTTATATATATATATATAT
>JXCR01148048.1:450435-480240 GCA_002079205.1 Phalaenopsis hybrid cultivar
TATATATATATATATATATATACATACATATATATATAAGTTTTGAAAAATATGAAATCAAACCGATTTCATATCTTTCATAGTTTAAATGAAATAGTACTACACCTCAAGCTATGTATCTATCCCGAAAGATAAACACATACCTTCATATTGAGGCTCAATCAAGTAAACTAAAAAATATATGGCATACATTTGGTCTGCAAAAAAAAATTATTTGTAAGCTAACAAGTTCCCCTATATAATATTAAAAATGAAATAGGCTTTCAATTAAGTTGGGTTTGAAAAAGTTTCCTATAAAGGCAAGCCCTTATAGTTACTTACATCATAGATAACCGAAGTCACCTAAGAAAACTCTCGATAAAAATCAGGGGATATTGTCTTCAAAAAGTTCAAAGGAATAGGACTTTTCAACAAAATCTGATAAAGATGTGTGAAAGGGGAATGACTCAAATTTGGAACATTTATTATGGAATCCAAAGGAACAAGAACTAGAGGATGCCACGGATCCTAAGGAGAACCTCAGTGACTTCTCAAGCTAACCTATGGGTTGGCTTCAATTTTGAGGAGAAATATTTAAATTTTCCATCTTGCCAATTTCATTATTTAGGGCTTACATTATATTATTTGGTTGCAATCTTGCCAATTCCGATCAATATAAATACTTCAATCTTGCCAATTCTGATCATCCAATAGAGACATTTTAATTTGGTTGCAATTTTTATTTGGTGATGTTTGTGATTAAATTTTGAGTTGTCTTATATTTTGAATGTTCTGGTGGTGAATTTCATCTTGTTTAATTTTTTATATTTTTTTTTTGGTTTTGCGGCTATCCTAATTATTTTGGTCTTGATATGTAGGGTGACATCATTGTTTAACATGCAAGTTCGAGACAAGAAGTACGGAAAGGTAAATACAATAATTTAAAAAGCGTACCTGTCAATTATTCTCGTTCCTCCACCTTGAAGGTTAGCTTTGGTAGTCTATATATATAATTTTGCAAAGAAATTAAATTTTTGGAGTATATGAAGGTATAGTTACCCGACCCCAATTTACGACTTTATTGAGCCTCTGAAGAACTTAGTGGGTGATTTTAGAACAAATTATGACAAGTTCAATTCGCCCTTCAAAATATCCAAAAGATTTCAAAGTGTTTGGGGAATGACCCTGAACTACTTTGAGGATCTCTTGAATCATTTTGAGTTCATTTAGAACTTCATCATATTGTTCCATTAATCATTCAATGTTAGAGTGTGACTAGCCCGTTAGCAAGTGAAGCTGGACAATTCAATTATCCCAAGGAGAGAATACTTCATCAATTTGATATTTTACTTTAAACATTATATGGATGAATGCCCCTAAGGCAAGCTCAGGTCATTAAGGAATTGGTGCTCATCACAAATGGGCTTGGAGTGCTTAAAAGGTGTTAATCATTAATCGTTTCTAAAATCCAATGAATAGTTTTAAATATTAAGCTTAGCTCACAACGAAGCTCCTAACAATCTCAAAAAGGGGAAATTATAATTGTTAAAAAAAACTTTAATTTAAATGATAGGTATCCTTATCAACAAACCATTTATCACAAATCATGGGCTAGAAATAAGTGAATTGTCATCTTCCTAGTTAGGATCATATAATTTTTGCTTAACTTCCAAAGAGGTAATTCAAGAAAATACAATTTTATTCTTATTATGCAACTGATGCAAGTTGTTTCAACCTTTAACCCATTGGATTTCAATCATCCAATATATTTATTAAGGATAAAGATTACCCATGCCCAATGGTTACCCCTAAATTTTGGTTAAGGAACCAAAGCCTAAAATTACTATCCTACCCTTGGGGCTCCTCACCTTATAATTCTTCAAGCAAAATTCAAATGACTATGAAAATATTTGAGTATCCTATCCATAGATTAATTAAAATATCAGAGAGAACACTATGACTTTTCAAAATTTGATTTAATTTAAATAATTATTTAAACTCAAAAATAGGATTTTTCAATGTTAACTAATTTAATTAATCAAAATGAAGTTTTAATTTATAGGAAAATTATTGGAGGTTTGCCTAGGCTAGAAGAATACTTAGACAAAATTGTATGATTTTTCAAAAAAATTGTAATTATTATAATTATTTAAAGCTCATTTTTAATGATTATTTAAATACAAAAATAAGTTTTAATATTCAAAAATTAGTTTTAAATTTTTATTAAACCCTCATAAGTCCAAGAACCTTAGAGGAAAAAATTTTATATTTTTATGATTTATGTTTAATTTATTATAATTATTTTAATGAGAAAAAAAGGTAAATACATTTTACGCCTTTAAAAATTTTATTTTAATTCAAAAAATCAGGAAAAATATTTTAAGAGTCCTAAGTGATCAAGAAACATTTACACACATTTTGAGCAATTGTTTTTATTTTTAAAAATTTTGATTATTTTAATTATTTTTAATTCAAAATATACTTTAAAAAAAATATTTTCACAAAAATAGATTTTATTTTTATTAAATGCCCCTGATTACAAGAAACTCAGAAAAGTATTTTTCTAAATTTTTGTAAGCTTATTTAATTTAATATAATTTATTTTGTGTAAAAGTACTATTTTTACTTACAAAATCAACTTTAATGGCTAAATCAACTTAAATAAATTTGAAATTATCATAGTAAATTGAAATGATTTTTGTGAATGATGTGAAAATGATTTTCTAAAATTTTGATTTATATTTAATTTAATTTAATTAATAAAATGTAAAAATATTTAATAAATAACAAAAATATACAAAATTATTCAAATCATCACAATATTTTTTATAAGCTCCTCTCATCACATGAAACCTAAAAAAAATTATCCCATAATGTTTTGAGGGATATAATTTATATGATCAAATAAGGCTAAAATAGCCACTTAGGCTTGAAAATTAGGGTTAGAAGCATAGAGATGCTCTCTGACTTTGAAAAGAACAAAGAAGATGCCCTCTGTCATGAAGAGCCAACCATAAAAATTTCAAGCTATGGTGATTAGTATTTAATTAATTAATCAGAGAGTATTTAATTAATTAAAAATCATATACTTAGCAAATAATTTTTATCTTTTATTTGCATTACTCTCTTTTGTTCACTTAGTAAGAGTGTATTTTTATTTTATTTTCATGACTTTTCTACATAAAGTTATGATTTTATAAGGATCGAGCATTAAAATAAATAAAAAGTCCCCTATTTATCACTTATCCACGTGGCGACAACTTAACCTCGTCTAAGCTGAAGTCCCCACGCGGCGCTCCATCAATTGACACCACCAACCACGTAGCCGCCTTGTCAGCCCGCCTTCTCGCTCCATCCACTCAAACGGCTTGATCTCATTCGTCAACTGAATACACAATCGATCAGACGACTCTCAGTCATCGTCCTTGTTAGCCAAAGCCCGTGAACCGTTCAACTTTTAGACCTAAGATCTCGCTCGATACTCAACCAAATCACATGGATTTTTTTCCTACGCCTTCATCTACTCAAGAGGAACATATTTATATGTTTAATACAATATGATATCAAGCCATTACACATGGAGAATCAAAATGAGCTCAGTTAGGGTTGAGATTTAGCATTTTTAATCTGAGAGGGAAGGCCTCAATCAGATAGTTGTGGTAGGTTTGATTAAATCAAATGAGCCTCTAGATAAAGTCTCAGGCCATGGTGAATTGTCTAGGTATGGTTTCGATCGATGTGGATTTCAGGTGTTGGTCTAGAGCTATGCTAGGGAATCTCTGTGATGGGGCTTTTGTGTGGAATCAACTCATCTCACTCTGTGTATGGTGTGTACAAATTCAATTAAATTTTGGTGCACTATGGTGGAGTGGAGAAATTTTTCCTAGTTTTAAGGTAACTTTCAGAGATGAAATTGGCCCTAATTGGTCGCTATGAGTGGCTAAGTGCAAGGGGATTGCACTGAGGATAGTTTGGAGAGGCTCTGGTGAAATTTTTCCAAAGTTTCCCTAAGGATTTTGGCACTCTCCTTCTTTGCATTTAAGGGGTTAACTTATAGCCATGGCTGCCTGGTGCAGCTCTGAGCTTGGCAGTGGGTACAAGATAATGCTTAGGTGGAGGGATGAAGAGCTCTAGTGACCAATCAGAGTTGGCAGCTTAGGGAGGTTTAATTTTAGGTTTTGGCAAATGGGGGTACCTTTGGGATGGCTATTTCTGAAAACTGAGGTGGTGGCTGGCAAGGGTTTAGTCATTTCTTGGCTCAGGAAGGTCAGGGGGTGGCTAATGATGGTTAACCCTTAATGGTACGGCATGATGGAGAAGTAATTTCAATTTTAGGCCACATATGGGTAAAATACCTTAAATCAAGGGACCATTGGTCCATAGCTCATTTAGGTTGGTCTAGACTAGTCGCCAGGATCCATTTGGTGGTTGTGGTGTCATTAATTTGGTCACTTAGGCATGACTTAGTCAATTGTGCTGCATGGGTTCGATTTGGATTAAAGTGGCTTAAAGTTTGGTTTGGGTTGGGCTACCAATAACTTTAGACTCAATTGATTGATAAATTTGGTGTGGGTGATTATCACAAAGAGTTTAGAAAATATTAAGAGTGATTTTGAGTTGATTTGGTCGGTCAATTTGAAGGAATTTGGTCATTTGATGAATTTGTGTATGTTGGGTTAGACTTGTGTTTGGGTTGAGCTAGAGATGGGCTAAGTCCAAATTGATGGTTCAAAATAGTCTAGGGGAATATGTTAAAGAGTTCTCAACATCAATTGGGTGTCAATTTTGGGTTAGGGCATTAAATTTGGTGGAATTTGGTCAAATGGCTAAATTGGGGCAAGTTTGGGGATTTTAGCTTTGGGTTGAAATTGAGTGAAATTAAGGCTTGAGCAAGGCCGATTTAAGGCTCAATTTTATGTGTAGGAACATTTTAAAGAGTTTCAAATGTATAATTGAGGCAATTGAATAGATTTGGGGGTTCAGATTAATGAGATTTTTTATCTTGGGACAAATTGCGGCTTTTTGGTCATAGTTGGTCAAATTGATCAACTTGGGTTTAATTGAAGGGTCCAAATTGGTTTTGGGGACATTTAAAATGATTTTGAGAGTTTTGGGAATGTTTGGGTCACTAAGGGTGTTTTTGTAATTTTGGCAAATTTGGGGGTATTTTGGTAATTTTTGAAATTTTTGGTGGTTTTGAGAAATTTGAGTAATTTGAAATGGTTTGAAATGATTTTTGAACAAATTTAAATATTTGGGTGAAATTGGAATTTTTGGCCAAATTTAGAGTTTGGGGGTGTTTTGGTAATTTAGGTAGATTTGGGGAGGCCAAAGGCTAAGTTGGATATTTTGGTGAAATTGGGGTGCTAACCACCCTATATGAGCCATGGCCAATGGAGTCCTCATTTGGGTCCTCTATGTACTGGTCTTAGCTAAACAATACCTAGGGCTAGTGGGCCTAGACGACCATCTACATGAGTCTCCTAAAGATCAAGGGATCAAAGTCAACAAATTTTTGGGTTTAGTGGAGTGAGTGAAAGAGAGTGCAACTAGTGAACTAGCTCCAGAACAACACCCAGGGTCAACCTTAAGGCCAGATAGTCCTATGGGTATTCCCTTGAGCTTCCTTTTGTAATCCTCTAGGCTAGACCCTAGGTTACTAAAGAGGAAAGACTAAACCTCAACCAAGATTGAGGTTAACATTTGCACATCTATCATTGCTCTTCCTATGGCTAGGAAAGGTCTCCTCAAAATGATTGGTATCTCCTTATCTTCCTCCGTATTTAACACAGTGAAATCAATAGGAAAGATAAATTGATCCAGTTTCACTAGGACATCTTCTATAACTCCTTTAGAATAGGTTATTGATCGATCTGCTAACTGCAGAGTTACAGTAGTAGGGGTTTTTTCACCTAATCTCAATCTTCTAAATATTGATAATGGCATAAGGTTGATGCATGCTTCTAAATCACACAAAAGTTTTCTATAAAATATGTCTCTTATTGCATATGAAATTGTAAAGCTACCAGGATCCTTAAGCTTTTCAGGAAGCTTTTTCTGAATTATAACACTGGACTCCTCACAAAGTGCCACAATCTCATTATCTTGAAACTTCCTTTTCCTGTTAAAAATATCCTTCATAAACTTCCAATATCTTGGCATTTGTTCTAGAGCTTCAACAAATGGAATATTAATTGTAAGCATCCTAAAAATTTCCATAAAATTTGAAAATTGCTTATAAAACCTTTGTTGTCGAAGCCTCTGAGGAAATGGAGGTGGTGGATTTTCCAAATCAACTTTAAGTGGAGAAATAGTCTCTCTATACCTTTTGAAGCGTCCTCTTTTGGTTCTTCAATCTCTTCTCTCTCTACTTCAGTCTCATTTTGAACTCTACCTTCCAATTCTCTTCCACTTTTGAGTTGAACGGCTTTTACTTGCTCTTTATTCTAGTATTTTAGATTTATTTCTATATTACTAGAAAGTGTTCCTTAGGATCTATTACTTAACGAATTTATTATTTGTCCCAATTGATTCTCGATGTTTCTAATAGTAGCTCCTTGACTTTGTAACTAATTTCTTATTTGTAACACCACTTTTTCTATAGACAGCCTTTTCTCCTTAAATTGTGGACTACTTTTAAAACCTGGAGGATAAGTACGTCTATAACTACTATTCCTTTGGTTATTCTAGTTTTCCAATTAGTTTAATTGAATTTTCCCTCATTGTTGATTATTACTAGCCGAATTATTGTTCCAGTTAAAGTTGGAATGGCTCTTCCAACCCGGGTTATAATAGTTTGAATATGGGTTATTCTGCTTATTAATTATGTCATTCAAAGTCTCTAGTAATTCTTGAGAATCTACCATTTAGCCTAATGAATTCCCTTCAATCATTGGAATTGGCTGAGAAGAATTCATTCTAAATTGGTCTAACTTCCTTAAAATTACTGCAACTTGATTTTTTAGCATGACAAAAGCATCAATTTCGTGAATATTGGCTATTTCTTAAGAATTACACTTTCAGAAGGCCATTGAAAATTCTTTGTAGCCATTTCTTCAATTAAAGAAAAAGCTTTTAGAAATGGTTTTGACATCCATGAACCACCAACAGTGGCATTGATAATAGATCTAAGAGATCCAACTAGTCCATTATAAAAAGTTTGAATTAATAACCAATCTGTATAGCATAGTTTGGACACTTTCATAAGAGTTCTTTAAATTATTCCCACGCTTCATAAATGGATTGCCCTTCAAGCTGACAAAAAGATGTAATATCATTTTTAAGCTTCACAGTTTTTATGGTGAAAAATATTTAGCAAGGAATTTTTGCGCTAAATCACTCCAAGTTCTGATAGATCCAGGTGATAATGAATGTAACCATATTTTATCCTTATCCCTTAGAGAGAAAGGAAATAATCTAAATATTATTGAATCATCTGATGCATCATATTTAAATGTAGCACACAATTCTAGAAAATTGACAAGACGTAAATTTGGATCTTTAGTTGGTGCTCTTCAAAACTAAATATTTGATATCATTTGAATAATAATAGGTTTAACCTCAACTAAATTAGCCACTACAGCGGGTTTTTGGCTGCTACAATGAAGTTAATCCACCTTAGGGTTTACATAATCTCTTAAAGGTCTAAACTCTTCAGCATTTTGATTACTTTGATTTGTCATTTCTTAAAATCATTTAGTAATTTTTTGTTTTTTAAATTTTTTAATAGTTCTTTCTAATTCAGAGTCGCAAGGCACATGTCCTGTGGAACCTGAACTACACATACATTACTATAATGCACATAAAATAAAATAAATTAAAATTAAAATAAAAACACACAAACAAGAACTTTATATAAAAATGACACTACAATATTCCTAAAATAAATCTTAAAGTTTAAATAAAACTTTGTAAAAAGATAAATTTTGCTTTCTAAAACTTCTTTTGAATTTTTTTTTATTTTCCGTATTTTCCCCTGCAATGGCACCAAAAACTTGATCTTGACTTTCTATATAGATGTAAAATGGGATGTATGCGATTATACGCTTAATTTCCTTAATAGTTATTCTTAATTTGTAACAAAGCCAAAAACTTGATCCCTAGCAAAAGCTGGGTGATTTTTAACCTATGAAGCAAAGAAGAATATAATTACAATTTTAAATATGGGATGCTACGCAAGTGTACGTATCGTTATTAAGTAATATAAGACTTTCTAGTTAATTCCAAAAAATGAACCCACTAGGAAAATGGTTATATGTTTATCAGGAATTTAGAAATTTTAGATAACAAAAATCTACTTAGCAAAATATTTTTACTTAAACTGAAGATGTTAAAAGAGGAATGCAAATTTGATTCATTTTGTAATTATTTTTTGTTTATGAAAATAAAGTAAGCAACTAATTAACTTATCTAAATACTTACAAGATGAAGGTGATAGAAACAAAATATTTTTTTTCCTTATCACGAATTAGTAATAAGTAGAGAAATTATTTTGTGGAAGTATTCTAAATGTGTTGTGCCAAATATAAGCAATAAAATTATTTATCCTTACTACATATGCTCTATAGAACATTGCCTAATCCATAATTTGAATAGTCTTGAAGACCGGCTAGGCAGGGAAGATACTAGCTCTCACTCTAAAGATCCCTCTTCTCCCTCCACCTGAGGGCTAACATCTTGTATCAAAACCTAAAACTAAAAATCAAATTAGGGGCTTTAGCCTGTCACTCTAAATTTCTCTAGTTCTACACCCTTGAAAAGTTTATTTCCCTATTTATTTGCACTCATTCCTATGAACTACGTCCTCATCCATGAAATTAATATGTGATTCTAACCAATTATTGACTGAGATAATATCATCTCGGATCTTACATGTTCTCATAACAGGTATTAACATCTTAATTGGCCAAATTAAGAAGTAAATGAAGTGTAAGGTTTCAAATCATCACAACTTCTTCCAACAATGAAGTCTAATACTTCACACAACTTCCTTTCAGCACTTAATAACTTATCAATTTAAGGAAAAAGATAAATAATACTACTCAGAATCCATGAAGAAAACACAACCACATATGAGTTTAGTATTAGAAATCACACAAACAAGAAATCTAAATTAAAACCAAGTGTAATCATAAAGATAAACACTTATGTCAAATTCTCTCTACCAAACGTCTTGAAGTTCCTTTGAATTCTCTTTCTTCACTTACAATACAAACTAACACTCAAAATAAAAATAAAAGTGGCCAGCGGCGGCGGCGGCAATGGGTGGTGGCAGCGACAACTTAGATGGATGATGGTTTTAAATTTGATGGATGGCTAGCTTCCTCTCTTGGAAAATCTAAGTCTTTCATATAAAAATCCAAGGGGTGCGTAGTTGTCTCTTAAAAAATGTGTCTCCATTCAATGAATCTTCTAGAAGTTGCCTCTTCAAATAGCTCTTAAAAAAACTGTTCAAATTAAATATTTCATCTCATAACTACTTCTGGCACTTAAGTGCGGGGTACCTGAAACTTAGGCTCGCCTCTCCAGCGCATAGGCGCGAATCCTGGGCTATTAGGTGCCTCCATTCATTTTTGCACCACTCTTCATTTTTGCTCCAAATTTGACCATTTTTCACTCCTTTTAGCACTTTTCATCCATTTGATTGTACCTGAATGGAAAACACACAAATACCTTTCATTAAAGTACAATATCTCAAAAATAGGTATTAAAATGTGTATAAAAACACTAGATAATTTAGGTGTATCAGCTACCAAGAAGCTACTAAAATTGAATCCTAATTTTGATACCTCTAAGGAACCTTTAATTGTTCTTATTTGGTTTTGGTTTCCTCGTTTACCGCTTCATTTTTTCAATCATAAAGTTCTCTTTAATATTGGTCTTGCTATAGGAAGACTTTTGAAACTGGATGTCCCCACCTACAACTTCTCCAGGCCTTTCATGGCTAGAATCCTTATAGAAAGGGACATTACACTCCTTGATGTGGAGGAGATATGGCTAGGATCTGCTCATGTTTGGTTATAAAAAAAATTTTTGCTGAACAAAGTTCTTACTACGATAACTACTAAAAGATGTTTGGCCACACTGAGGACAGGTGCTACAGGCTCCACCCTCCTCCAATGAAGAAATATGAAAGTCTAAACAAGGTGATTATTTTTCCCACTATCAACCCTATCCCACCTAAGACATATGTGGATGGTAAACCTTCTAGAGAATGTGTGGGACTTGTACAGGTTGGGGAACAACTACCTGTACCCTCCCCTCCCACTCTACCTCTAGTGGTGGTGGTAGACGAACCCACTTGTCACCCCCTGCAGATGCAGGGTTTTTTGTTGGGGAAACTACATTACCCTCTTCTCCCACTATTGGTCCTGGTGCACCCCCTTCCCTCAACTCTCCAAGAAGAAATGAATCAAGCATTAGAAGCTGACTGACAAATCCAAAAAGCAAGGAAAATGAAAAAATATGCTTATGAACTTCATAAACTTATGGTTGATCCCCCCTCACCTTGGCTGCAAGTAGTTCTATATCTTCAAGGGAGGATCTCCATCCAAGACCAATAGAGGAAGAGTCGGATCCAGATCACTACCCTCTGTCCATGATTAATTTCATTTTCTAGAATATTAGTGTAATTTCCCATCCCCTCGCTATCAAAAGTCTCTTGCATCTTACTAGAAAACACAAACTTTGGTGCCTTGCTATTTTAGAACCTATAGTTCACAAAAACCCCCAAAAACTGATTAATAGGTTCACTGGCTTTTCTGATTTTGTAAAAAAATAATAGCAAGATTAGGATTTTCTATAGAAAGGAGATCAAATGGTCTATTTTGATTAACCACCCCCAATTTGTTTGCCTCACTTTCCAAAAGAATGAGAGTTTTGGGAATACAACTTTTGTCAATGTTGGATGTATTAAGACTATTAGAAGTGAGCTCTGGTCAACTTTACATTCCATCGGTGCTGCAATGTCTTCCTATTGACTAGTGGGAGGGGATTTCAACTACATTGCCACTTCAATCGAGAAGGCTGGTGGTAGGTCTCCTAATCTTTCCAAGCTCACTACTTTTTGTGACAACATTCAGCTGGCTAGTCTATTTGATCTGGATTACCAAGGACCTGACTTCACATGGAAGAGTGGACACATTTGGGAGTGACTTGATAGATTCTTGGTAAATGACCTCTAGTATAAACATTACTTGTACACTTCTATGACCCATTTGAGCCTTGATGGTTCTGATCATAGACCCTTTCTGGTTACCATTGCTGCCCCCCCCACCCAATCATCCCTTTAAGTCATCCCCTTTTAGATAGCTCAAAATGTGGTAGGAACATCTTTCTTTTTTACACACTCTTTCAACTAATTGTAATGGTATTCATCATCCCAATCCTTTCATTACACCGTGGTACCTCCACATCAAAGTTGGTAAAGCTCTCAAATCCTAGGGCTGGGACTCTTTTGGGGATGTCTTTAAAGCTGTGGAATCTTCTGAGAAAGAGAATGTGGCTTTAGAGATGGCTATTCTAGAGAATTTTGCCAACGAATCCTCAATTGCTGCATAGGAGAAATAACTCACTCCCACTGACTGGCAGGAAAAATTTTTAAAACAAAAGGCTGCTATCAAAAAATTTAAAGTTGGTGATAGAAATACTAAATTATATCTTACCTATATCTAGTACATAAGAAACTGCAAAGCCATCAATAGCATACAAAATTCTATTGGAGAATGGCTTCATGACAACACTGCAATTGCTATGGATGTAGTTAATTTATTTTAACAGCCTCTGTCTCAACCTACTTCTGACAGACTGCCCATAGACACAATCATATTCATGGAGGAACTCCCTTACACTAGCAACCTCTTTTTGACAGATCCTCCCAATGAGGCTGAAATTCAAGATACAATTAATTCAATTGATAGCTCCAAAACTGTTGGACCTGATGGCTTCATTGCTGACGTTTACAAAAAATCTTAGGGGATTATCAAAGGTGACATGATCCATGTAGTCCAAAGCCTTTTCCAAGGTTCTAGCACCCCCTCCCCCCAATACTTCTGTTCTTTTAGTATGGTGTTGGTCCCCAAGCTATTTTAATAAAAGGTACTGGAATCAATCCATGCCTATTAGTCTTACTTCTATATTCAGCAAAGTTATAGTGGTCAGGCCTCAACCTCACACAACAAAGCTTATCAATTCAAATCAGATAGCTTTTGGTAAGGAAAGATCCATTGGTGATAATGTACTCTTGGCCCAAGAACTCTTGCTAAACTTGGATAAGCCTTGTAGGAGAGGCAACCAAATCTATAAGTTCGATCTCATGAATGCATATAACACTGTCTGCCAGGATTTCTTATTAGTTGTTTTTTCAGCTAGAGGCTTCTCTTCCTAGTTTTGTACTCTTATCTCCATATGGCTGAAAGAAAATTTGCTCTCTATCCTCATCAATGGGCAGTCTTGGGGTCATTTCACTGCTATGAAAGGTCTTTAGCAAGGGGACCACCTTTCACCTACTGTGTTTATTCTTTCCCTTGATTACCAATCTCACTCCAAGTATCACCATAAGTCCAACTTAGATATCACCCAGCTTGCTTATGTTAATGATATTATGATTTTCTCTAGTGTTAATGAAAATGAAAAAAAAAAGAGTTTAAAAATGTGTCCAACGCTTCTAACAGCACTCAAGCATGCAGTTCAAACCCAAAAAACGCAACCTCATGTTTGGCAACAAACTCACTTCCAAAAGAAAAAATTGGACTCTTCAATTCACTAGATTCATTAATCCTCAGCTCCCCGTTAAAAATTTGGTGTACCCTAAATCAAAGGCAGTTCCAAATAATTTTAGTTTGAAGAGGTGCTGGGAAAAATCACTGCCTCACTTCCATGCTGGACTTATTCCTTCCTAGCCAATGGAGGCAGATTTACTTTGCTTAAAAGCATCCAACTACTTTCCCATGTTATATTCTTCTGATGACTGCCATGAAGAAAAGCACTCAACATAATTTGGAGAGTGTCTTCAATAGACTCCTTTGGTCTGGTCAGAGGCAGCACATTCATTGGTCTAGTTGGCAGAAACTTGCCAAGCCTAATCTAGCTGAGGTCTTGGGTGCAAAGGTCTCCAACACTTGTAGTAGGAAAACTTGTGTAAATTATGAAATAAATTTAGGCAACAATCTTCCCTGTTGGCTAAATTTATGATAGGAAACTACTGTAGAGGTATACACCATAATCAGACTACCAGGAAACTTGAAGACTCCATATTATGGGTATACATGCTGAAATCAAGACATATGGCTGAGAATCTTTTCCTTTAGGACCTTGGTAGGGGGGATGTACACTTTTGGATAAATAATTGGTGCTCATAAAATATGCTGCAAACAAAAACTACTGATCTTAACCCCCAACTAAAAGTGGTTGATTGTTGGATAGGGGATTAATGGTCTTTGCCTATCTTGCAAAACCTGCTACATGACTCTTCTACCGTTAATATTTATAGGGTGCACTTCGACAAAGTCTGACATGATAGACTTGTTTGGCAAGCCTACACAACTCAGAGTCTTACCAAATTCATTTACTCCAATCTCTATAGGTGGGACACTGTGCCTCGGGGGGAACCATTTGGAATAATTACTTGTGCCCATTCATGTCATTCCTCTGCTGATGAATCTTTCACCAGCTACTCCCTTCTACTGATATTCTCAAATTGAAAGGTTTCAGGGGCCCTTCAAGATGTTGGCTATGTTTGGAATCTTAGGAATCAATCCCACTCCTCTTTTTTCAATGTAATTTCTCCCAAGAGGTCTAGAGGGAATTCACAAAATAGCTGCTCCAGAACACCATCAATTTGTAATAGTCACACCTCCACTCTTTTGGGTCTATTGGATAACTACTAAGGCTAGACCTATCCCCTTCATAATTACCTAGTTTTTGTGGATGTCAAAAAATTAGGCTAAGTTTGAGGGTCAACCTTCAACTGTGGAAAAATTGGTCAGGCATTGCACATCATTCCTCCTCAAGCATATCAGATGCAAGAGATCCCCAAATATTAGACAACACTCCATTTATGACAACATACCTTTTGCTAAGGTCACCATAGTATATTGGAAGCCTCCTTCTTCTTCCACCATCTTGGTGAAAACTAATGGCAATTTTTTCATTTGGGTGGTGGTTTTGGAGGGGCCTTCAGGAACCAGATTGGGCACCGCATCCTGTTCTTCCATGCCCTAGTCTTTGGCTTAGATGCTCTTGAGGCTGAACTCATTGATGTTTTCTAGCACCTAAGACTTGTCATAATGAACCAGTGGGAGCATATACATTTCGAGGTAGATTCTACAACTTTGTTACAACTTTTGTAAGTAGAAGTGTATTCCTCATGGCATCACTCACAATGGGTCCATAAGATCAAATCTCTCAGACTCCTTCTTAATGTGCATTTTTCTTTCATCTACAGAGAAGGAAATAGAATTGTCAACTAGCTACCTAGCCTAGCTCTCTGCTCACTTTATTTTTTTATTTCTCCCTCCTCCTTCCCCTCCCCCCCATCCCACACCCCCACCCCCCACTCTCTATTTTATTACTTGATTGGGACCTCTTGGACGCCCCTCATTTCAAACTTGCAACTTGATCTCCATTTAATAAAATTTCCTTTTCAAATATTTTTTTAAGGAAAAAGCTTCTATTTCATTGATGAGTTAATTATAGATTCTCAAATGCACCCTCTAGCAAAGAAAGGAGAGGAGAGGGTGGGGAAGTGATACACCAAAAATATATGCATTTTAAACCCATATTTTATACTCATTTTTAGTGATATTGCACTTTAATGGAAGGTATTTTCTATGTTTATTGTAGGTTGTTGATTTTGAGGACTTGGAGCAAAAATGAAGCAAAAAAGATTGAATTTGGAACAAAAATGGAGAAGTTAAGATTTATTCAGCTCCTACGACGCTAGAAAGGGCACCAACGACATCGTTTGACAGAGACGAAGGAACTAAATTGATGCCCTATGGCACCAACGACGCCAGTGTCGGTGCAAAGCCTGTTCTTAGAAGATTCGATGAATTTGGATGTTTTTTGAAGAGTTGTTGGAAGCACCTATTGGAGAACCAGCGTAGGCTTTATTTAGGGCCGAAGTTTGATAAGAAAACCCTCCTTGCCCCTCGCACCACTTCAACTTCTTCAACTCATTTCAATTTTTCTCTTCACACACCTACATTCCACGCCATTTTGCACCATAATTGAGTTATTATTTTTATAGTTTTGAGCTTTTATGGTGAGTTTAAGTGTGAATTCTTCTCTAAGAATTTTTGGAGAGGAAGAGAACTGAGAGATTTCTTCTTCCTACATTTCCTAAGAGAGGCTACAAAGGATTTACTTTAAGAAAGAGTTTTAGATAAGTGTTATTTGTTTATTATTACTGTATGAACTCTCATTTATATATGAAATTTGTGTTTTGTTAAATCTTTCTCATAGAGTCTGAGTTGATTCCTTTATCTTTCTCCTTACTCTGCGATATGGTGAAATGAAGAGATAATGTGGATGTGCCAATGTTAAAAATTAAAATAAATTGTTATGGTCTTTCAACTCCACTCTCAATTTACTTTTCGATCTGGCCAATTGAATTGTTAAAATATGTTGCAAAACATATGATCCAGAAAATGGAGTATGAGTTCTATAACAGAGTGAGAATCACATTTAAGTCCATAAAGGAGTATTTCGTTCCTGAAATTTAGTGCAAATAAATAGGGAAATATACTTTGTTGTGTGTAGAATTGGAGATTTATAGGGTGACAAACTAACAATCCCCAATTTGATCTTAGTGTCTAAAAATTAAAGTGAGAGTTAGCCTTTAGGGGAAGATAAGTGGGAGCTCTGGAGTGGAAGCAGTATCCTCCTAGCTTAGCCACGGATTTAGGGGCTAAACCTAAGATTAGCCAATGATTTTATATAACACTGAATCAGGGTAAAGAATTAAATTGCTCCAATTTGGCACAATACATATTTAAACCTTTTATCTAATCCCATTTCACCAAAAACTTATTATAGGTAGAAAGATGTTTTTTCTTATTAGAGAACTTTATCATATAAACATAGTTTAGTAGTTATTAATTTTGAATTCTGTTAGTAGTAAATAATGTAGCTTTGATAATATCTTAAACTTTCAAAATTAGTGACAGTAATTCCGTTTGATTTCTGTAAATTTCCTAGTTAATTTATCATTTTGAATTTAAACCTTCCTCGTGGGATTGATATTTGGGACTTAAAAAAAAAGTCTTATATTATTTGATGATGATACATATACTTGTATAGAATCTCAATTATAAGTGCTTAACATTATTATACATAAAATACCACTTCAAGTTTTTGACGCAGTTGCAAAGCAGAGTCAACTTTATAAATTTTTCACAACTATATTTTCCGGGGTCAAGTTTTTGGCGCCATTGTCGGGGAAGGTAATTGTAAATTAAATAGATTAGGTAAATTAGGAAATTTAAAGATAAACATATACAAAATACAAAATTTTAAAAAAATTATAAAATAAAAAAGTCAAAAAATATATAACTATATATTTAAGGGTATTTTTAAGAAATTTTTCCTTGCTTGTTATATTTGTTTATGTGAAATATTTGATTTAAAGGTTTAGTACCTTATGATTCAAAATTTGAACGTAATAATAGAAAAATTTGAAAACAACAAAGAGAAATTAAAATTTTGAACAAAATGACGAATAACTTAGATAATCAAATTAATCAAAATTGCAAAGACTTTTAAAAAATTATGCAAATCCAACAGTAGAAGAACTTCTTTTAACTATTCAAAATCCTGATGTTGCTACTAATTTATTTGAGCTTAAACCTACTATTATTCAGATGATACAAAACAATGAGTTTGGACACCTATTGAAGATCCTAACTTACATCTTGCTAGTTTTCTTGAGATTTGTGCTACTTTTAACCATGACGAAGTGTCTAATGATGTGGTTAGGCTTAGACTTTTTCCTTTTTCATTAAAGGATAAAGCCAAAGCTTGGTTAAACTCAATAACATAGGGATCTATCAAAACTTGGGAAGAACTATCACAAAAATTCTTGGCAAAATATTTTCCACCCTCGAAAACCGTTAAGCTTAGAAATGACATTACATCTTTTTTTTAGTTTGAAGGGGAATCAATATATGAAGCCTGGAAAAGATTTAAGGATCTCCGTAGAAAATGTCCACACAATGCTTTACCAGATTGGTTAATATTTCAAACCTTTTATAATGGATTAGTAGGATCACTTAGATCTATTATAGATGTTGTTGTAGACGGATCATTAATGTCAAAACCTTTTGATGAAGCATACTCTTTAATACAAGAAATGTCTACTAATAATTTTCAATGGCTCTATGAATGGGTAAATCCTAACAGAGTAGCTAGTGTTCATAAATCTGATACAGTGTCTAATTAAGCATCTCAAATTGTTGTTATATCAAAAAAGATTGATCAAATTAGAGTGAATTATTCTCAAATACCCCTAGTATTAGAGGAAAATTCAGTAGGACATATAATTGATACTCAATAATCTTATGAAACCTTGAATACTATTAATAATTGAAATAATAATCGTTATGCTAACTATTACAATCCTGGATGGAAAAATCACCTTAACTTTAGTTGGAATAATTATAATAATTCAATGAACCCCTCAGGAAATTTAAAATATCAAGGAATTTCTAATTATTGACCTTATTATCCTTCTGGATTTAACTCTAACCCTAAC
Source organism: Phalaenopsis hybrid cultivar (assembly GCA_002079205.1). Taxonomy (NCBI): domain Eukaryota; kingdom Viridiplantae; phylum Streptophyta; class Magnoliopsida; order Asparagales; family Orchidaceae; genus Phalaenopsis; species Phalaenopsis hybrid cultivar. The sequence continues at coordinate 468,164 of JXCR01148048.1, forward strand.
CCACAAGTTAAGGAAAAGAAGTTAATGATGGAAGAGGTATGTGAATATTGGAAATTAAATACAAAATCAAGGGGTTGCTATTAGAAATATTGAAAATCAATTAGGACATATTGCTACTGTACTTAGTAATAAACCTTCAGAAAATCTTTTGAGTATGGTAGAATTTAATCCTAAAGAATAAAATAAAGAACAAATTAAAGCAATTCAATTACAAAGTAGAAAAGAAGTTGAAATAATAATCTAAAGAGAAACAAAAGTTGATGAGGAGAAGGAAGAGATTGAAAGTAACCATAATGAAAATTAACAAACACAAGTTCCTTTGGAAAAACCATTACCTCCATTTTTTTTACGACTAAAACAGAAGAATAAAGACAAACAATTTACAAATTTTTGGAAATACTTAAAAAGTTAATGATAAATATTTCTTTCATTGAGGCTTTGGAACAAATGCCATGTTATGTGAAATTTATGAAAGATATACTAAACAAGAAGAGGAAGTTTGCAGATCATGAGACTATTGCACTTAGTGAAGAGTATAGCGCTATTATCCAGAAAAAGCTTCCTGAATAGTTAAAAGATCCTGGTAGTTTTACTATACCTTGTGCGATTGGTGAAAAGTTTTATGGAAAAGCCTTATGTGATTTAAGAGCAAGTATCAATCTTTTGCCTCTATCAATTTTTAAGAATTTAGATTTATGAGAGATTTCACCTACTACTATAACTCATCAGTTAGCTGATTGATCAATCAACTATCCTAAAGAAGTTATAGAAGATGAATTAGTAAAAGTGGATAAATTTATTTTCCCTATAGACTTTATAGTATTAGATATGGAGGAAGAAAATTCCTATTATTTTGGGGAGACCATTTCTTGCAACAGGGAGAGCTGTGATAGATGTGCAAAATGAGAATTAATAATGAGAGTTAATGATCAAGAAGTAAAATTTAATATTGCAAAAAACTGTAAAATATCCTGCCATAGAAAAATACAATGAATGTTTTAGGATGGAAGTTACTGATTATCTAAGAAATGAGCAATTTAAGAAAGAGTTTAATGAGAAATTAAAGCAAGAATATTTTAGTGAAAATGAGGATAAAATAAAAGATGAAAATTTAGATTATATTTAGGAAAAATTTGAAACTTTACATTTGTTGGAAAATGATAATAAAAATCTCATTCCTTCAAGTATTAAACCACCTGAACATGAACTAAAAGTATTACCTCCCCATATGTATTCTTAGGGGATTCATCTACATTGTCTAATATTGTATCTTCTGATTTAACTTAAATTCAAGAGCAAAAATTAATAGAAATGTTAAAAAGATATAAAAATGCTTTTGAATTGACTTTAACAGATATTAAAAGAATTAGTCATTCAATTTGTATGCATAGAAGTTTATTAGATGAACAATACAAACCTAAAGCTGATCCTTAGAGAAGATTAAACCCCATAATGAAAGAAGATGTTAAAAAAGAAATTTTAAAATGGTAAGATGCTGGAATTATATATCCTATTTCAGACAATGCATGTGTAAGCCCAATTCAATGTGTTCCAAAGAAAAGAGGAGTGACTGTTGAAGTAAATGAGAATAATGAATTAATTCCAATAAGGAAAGTAATTGGTTGGTGAATTTGTATAGATTATAGAAAATTAAACTTGGCCACCAGGAAAGATCACTTTCATTTACCCTCTCTAGATCAAATGTTTGATAAATTGGTTAGAAATAAATATTACTATTTTTTAGATGGATATATCGGTTATCATCAAATTCCAATTGCTCCTGAGGATAAAGACAAGATAACATTTACAAGCTATTATGGAACATCTGCTTTTCATAGAATGCTTTTTGGACTATGCAATGCACCTGTAACATTTTAAAGATGTATGATGTCAATATTTTGTAATTTGATTGAGCATGTAATGGAAGTATTTATGGATGATTTCTCTGCTTTCGGGACTTCATTCGAATTATGCTTAAATAATTTAAAAAAAGTTCTAGAATTATGTGAAAAAATCAACCTACTACTAAATATGGAAAAACGTCAATTTATGATTGCATGAGGAATTGTACTTGGGCATAAAATTTCTGAAAATGGCATGGAAGTAGATTTTGTAAAAATTTAAGTTATTGAAAAATTACCACCACCAACTACGGTCAAAGAGGTAAGACTTTTCTGGGACATGTTGGTTTCTAGAGATGTTATATAAAGAATTTTTTAAAAATAAGTTAGTCATTATGCCAACTTTTAGAAAAAGATATGAAATTTGATTTTAACGAAGAATGCATAAAAGCATTTGATTTATTAAATGAAAAATTAATCACTGCACCTATAATAGTACCACCTGATTGGGAAAAACCATTCTAAATAATGTGTAATGCTAGTGATTATGTTGTTAGAGCTCTTTTAGGACAAAGACACAACAAGGTTTTTAAAGTGATACATTATGCTAGTAAAACTCTGAATTATGATCAAATTAACTACACTACTAATGAAAGAGAGTTATTAGCTATTGCCTATGCATTTGATAAATTTAGCCTATCCTTAATTGGAACTAAATGTATAGTGAATACAAATCATTCTTGTATTAAATATTTAATGCAAAAGAATGATGTTAAACCAAGGTTAATTAGATGGATACTTCTATTGCAAGAGTTCAATTTTTCTATAGTTGATAGAAAGGGAAATGATAATCAAACAGCTGATCATTTGTCTAGACTAGAAAATAAATATTAACTAATTTTGCAAATGAAATTTTAGAAAATTTCCCTGAAGAACAATTATATAGTATTGATGAAATAGATACACCGTAGTATCTTGATAGAGTAAATTATATTATAAGTGATATTCTATCACGAGATATTAAGAATCAATAATTAAAGAAATTTATACATGATTCAAAATTCTAATTTTGGGTTGACCCATATTTATATAAACAATGTAAAGATCTAATTATTAGAAGGTGTGTGCCTTATGAAGAAACTTAACAAATAATTGAAATATGTCATGATTCTGAATTTGGAGGATATTTTGGAACAAATTGAACTGCTTATAAAATTTTGCAAGCTAGATTTTATTGGCCTACTATTTTTAGAGTTGTTAATGAATATATTAAAACATGTGATCGATGTTAGTAAGTAGGAAATATTTCTGGAAGAAACGAAATGCCTCTAAACTACACATCAGAAGTTGAAATTTTTGTTGTGTGGGGATTAGATTTTATGGGACCATTTATGCTTTCATTTGCAAACTTATATATATTACTTGTTGTTGATTATATGTCCAAATTGATTGAAGCTGCTGATGTACCTAAATGTGATGCTCAGAGTGTTTCCAAATTTTAAAATAAAAATATTTTTACAAGATATGGAATTCCCAGAGTTATTATTACTGATGGAGGATCCCATTTTAGCAAGAAGAGAATCGAGAAATTGATAAGAAAAAATGATATTATGCTTAAATTCTCTACTGTTAATCAACTTTTGTCTAATAGTCTAGTAGAAATATCAAATCTTGAAATAAAACAAATTTTAGAAAAAGTTGTAAATCCCTATAAATTGGATTGATCTACTAGATTGGATATTGCATTATGGGCATACAAAACTTCTTATAAGACTCCAATAGAAATGTCCCTATACAGACTTATTTTTAGAAAAACATGCCACTTACCAGTAGAATTGGAGCATAAAGCATTTTGGGCTATTAAGGAATTAATTTCAATATAAAAGATGCTGGTGAGAAAAGATTACTGCAATTCAATGAACTTGAGGAGATTAGAAATGAAGCATATGATAATGCAAAAATCTATAAGGAGAAAATGAAAATATAGTATGATCGGAAGATTATTCATAAGAAGTTTGAACCTGGACAAGAAGTTCTATTATATAATACAAGATTGAGATTATTTCCAAGGAAAACTGAAATACATATGGGTATGACCATTTAAAGTGATTAAAGTCTGTCATTATGGAACTGTTGTTATTAAGGATCCTAAATCTGGAAACATATTTACACATACCATAATTTAAAGAAGTTTTACTGTTAAGTCAACCCAACTAAACCAATGGTATGTCACGCTGACGATGTTAAACCAAGCGCTTTGTGGGTGACAACCCAAATATAAATCTATATATCTATATATTACTCTATTGTTAATAAGAGTGTTTATGTATAAGGAAATAAAAGTTTTTGTAAGTCCTACACAATTTTATATATCATAAATTAAGACAAATATTGGTATTGAAGAAAATTTGGAATCAAATTGAACAAAAAAAATTTAAGAAGCAAATTTGGCCTCAGATGTCGATCACACCCAGACGGGCGTCGATGGCGCCTGACTAAAGGAACATGGCACCGACAGTGACATCGCGAGCGTCGATGGCGTCCCGAGTATTTTTCATGTGCTGAACAGTTATGGCAGACTTCGACAGAATTTTGCTTCATAATAACCGCCATGAGGTTTTTTTAAAGTCCTAAAAATTGACTTGGACAAACATAAACTTCCTAATTCTGAATTCCATGGCTTCCAATTCCAGAAATACTTTAAGGTATGGAGTTTTCAATAGAAGAAAGTTGATTAGTTTTGACGTGCAGAGATTATACAAAAAAGTCATAACGAATAAGAGACTTATCAAGGAAAGAGGATTTGTCAATCATGGAGTGAGTAATCTAAGTTCATAGATTGAGAAAATCATCGTACAAAGACATTGTTAAGTTCTGTGGTACACTACCACTGCAGTTGTAGAACGCGTAGTAAAAGAGTTGTATTCCAACATACATGGAATTACCCAATAAGTTGTCTTCCTTCGAGGTAAGTTTGTACCAGTTACTCCAGCTCAGATTAATGATTTGTATATGATAGAAAATGTTCCAATATCTCATTATACAAAATTTTATCTCGATAAAAGATATATGCAAGAAGTATATAATTTTCTAATGGATGAACAAGATAATTGGTAAATTAGAGATGAGGGATACGTTAGTTTCTCTGCGTCACTGCATAACCCAATTTCAAAACAATGGTATTCATATCTGCAAAACTACTTCCTACCATGAAGATTAGTAGAGTTACAAAAGAAAGTTTCATTATAAACTATTGCATTCAATTGAAGAAACTCATCCTACTTTGCAGTCAATCTCAAGTTCCATATGAAAGTTGGGAAAATTTTTACTACCTTGGGAGCCCATGATTCATATTGATGGGAACTATTTAGAGAATGGAAATGAAGCATTATATTGTATTTTGGATCGTTCATCACATGCTTCAACACCATTGATACCACCAGGAGTTGGAAGTTCAATATCCTTGGAGAAGAGAATGAAGAAAATAGAAAGAGAACTCCAGAGTATTATGAATGCAATAGGCAATCTCCACTACCTTTTTGATCACCTAGATTGGAGAATAAAGGAGAACATTGATCATACATAAACAATTGAAGCAAGATTGGTACAATTATTCTAGAAAAATGTATGGATCGATGAAAATCCGACTAATCAGTTCCCATACCGACTCTTCTACAATTTATATGTCCATTACTAGTCTATGGGAGGTATTAGAGGAGGAGAAAGTACTGAAGAAGAGGAAGCTTAATTGAAGAAGTTAGACTCTCTACTATTTTAAAATACTTATGCTTTAATGTAATTCTGTGGATTTGATTTACTTTAATTTATTTTAAAACTTTGATTTTGTGTATAGTTTTGTGTCAGCGTTCTAGTGTTGTGCCTTGATTTCGACGTTGAATTATAATTTAGTTTTCTTTGAAGATGTGGAAATGTGATTAGAAAAGTGTATTGTCATATATAAAAGTTAGTTTGGTGTTGTTTGTGAAAATTTTTGTTTTTGAATTATTTTTAGATAAAAATTTGTGTTCAGAAAGACTAAATAAACTTTGGAGTAAATTGAGATAAATAAAATTGAAAAAATTAAATAAGTAAATTTTTTGTGACTGGCACCGATGGCGCCAGATGGGCGCCGACAACACCCTTGACCCGAACTGACCCTAACACCTTTCAAATTTGTGATTTGCACAGTGAAACACCATTTTTACCCCTTGAGTCACTTTCAACCTCCAGTTTTTGCACCTAGGGCTTGATATTGCTCGGATTTAAGGTGATTTTAAGGCAAACAAAGTTTGGATTTCATCTTCTCTAGGAAAGTGCTGCACTTTGAACTCAAAATTTTTTATTTTCACTAAGTATTTATCTTACATTGCTGAGATCCAAAATTTTGAGATTTGTTTGGAAGATTTTGAGAAAATCCTTTGGTGAAAAAATCTTACTTAGTAGATTTAAATTTAAAACATTTCACATTATGATTTTTGAAACTTTTAGGAATTTATTTGGATTATATCATATTTTTGTAGATTTACCATGGCACCTAAAATGAGCAAAGGAAAGAGAAAAGTAGATTTTGATGATCAAAAGTTTGTCAATTACAATCCAGAATCATCATAGTGAGGTTACAAGAGATAGAGCCATCTTGAACTTCTGTATCCAACAAATGAAAATAATAGATGTGGGCTCTATTATTTATAGGAACACGAGATCTATTGCTTTTGGATAAACTACTAGAGGTTTAGCACACCCTGCCATCATCTTCACACTATGTGAATAGGAAGGAATTGATTATCGACCAGAGGAGGAGATGATTAAACCTCTAAAACATATTGGGCCTGCCAATATAAAGTCTTATGAATCTCATGTTGGATGGAAATCTGGAAATAGGACCAGGGATATTCCTTCTACTTCAGGTACTTCTAGTACCCCTAGTTTCCAAGAACTTATGGAGCAGATGAAGATCCAATAGGGAGATATTTTGAGAATGGATCATAGAATGAAAAATATGGAGGGTAGAAATAATCACTCTGATGATTTGATAAGACAGAGGTTTGAATATGATGCTCCTTTTGATGATGCAATGATCAAATTCATGAAGGGTGATCACTCAGTTCAGTTTCCTACTCACCCTCTTTCTACTCCATATCAGCAATAGAATTTGGATGTGGAAGAAGAAGAACAAGAAGAAGATATGCTTTAGTTAGATTTACTTTACGTTTAATTCTACTTTTTTTAGACTGTTTGGTTGTAGAATGTGATACTTTATTTTGTTGCATGTTTTGTTGTGAACTACGGATTTGTGAGACTTTTTTTAATATTGTTATTAGTTTTTAGTACTTTATTGGATGTATTTGTTGTTAACTCTTTCTCAGCAATTTTTTTTTATGTATTATGTTCTATTTAATGTTTTAAGTTTTGTAACTTTTCATATTAGCACCTATAATATTTCAGAGTTAAGTTTCAAATCAGAACCTTCAACAAGTATGTTTTTTCTTTATTTATTAAATGTTTTCTTTAACCATTGATTTTCAGTTATTCATTTAAAATCTTTTAAAATTTTAAGTTTGAAGGGGGAGAGAAATTTTCAGTTATTCATTTAAAATCTTTTAAAATTTTAAGTTTGAAGGGGGAGAGAAATTTTCAGTTATTCATTTAAAATCTTTTAAAATTTTAAGTTTGAAGGGGGAGAGAAATTTTTTTAAGAAAAGAGACTTAATTTTATTTGTCCTCAATTAGTTATATTTTCAAATTATTTCAGAAATTTTTAACATGACCTTTGGTATTAGAGGGTAACTTTAGATAACTATATCTATGTTTCTAAATATATAGTAAACTTAAGTAAATTTTTTAAATAATAAAGGTTAATTTTAGAGATTAAAAATATTTGGTATGATAGAATAAGACTATGTTTTTCTATATTTAGTAACAGAATTTGTATTTTTTAAGTATTAAAAATCTTAAAGATTCATGTAAGAAGAAAAGATTAAAACTTTATGAAAAATCTTTAACGCTAATATAATTTTATAAAGTGAATAAATGTGAAATGCTTTTAACTTTAAGAAGAGGATAGTGAAATTCAAAATCATTAAAGGTTATCTAGATATAGTAATCCTCACATGAAAATGAAAAGAAAAGAAAAGAAAAGAAAAAGGATTTAAAATGATCCTGAAAAAAAAAAAGAAAAGAAAAGAAAAGAAAAAAAAGATGTGAGGAGAAGCTTGAGGAGATGTCTAACTAAAAATTGGCTTCACTTGAATCAACTTAGAGAAGAAGGCTTAGCTACATTTTCTAAACTTATACTTCAGTATTAGCATATTTACTAGTAAAGCTTCATGAAGTTCTTTTTCATATGGATATTCTAAGTGGCTTTAATATGAATAATTTTCAATTTTTCTTGAAGAGAATAGAGAATCAAAAATCTTAGACTTGACTACTAAATTTTCTTATATCTACAAGAATAACTGGAGTTATTTTGAATTTTTCTTAAGTGATGTTATTTTATCTAGTGAACTAAAATAAGCAAATCTAGAAGTTAAAATCTTTACCATAAGTCATATTTTTTATGTAGTAAAGGAGATACTTGAGGACAAGTAACATTTAAGTTTGAGGGATTTCGATACACAAATATTTATGCATTTTTAGACCCATATTCTATACTCATTTTTTGGGATATTGCAATTTAATGGAAGGAATTTTCTATGTTTTATTGCAAGTTGATTATTTTGAGGACTTGGAGCAAAAAAAGCAAAAAGGATTGAATTTGGAGCAAAAATGGAGAAGTTGATAATTTGTTCAGCACCGACGATGCCGTTTGACAGAGACGAAGAATTTTTCCAGCGCCGACGGTGCCAGTATCGGTGCAGAGTCTGTTTCTAGAAGATTCAACAAATTTGGATGCTTTTTGAAGAGTTTTTGGATGCACCTATTAGAGAACCAACCTAGGGCTCTATTTAGGGCTAAAATTTGATCATAACCCCCCTCCCCCCCCTCGCACAATTTCAACTTCTTCTACTCATTTCAATTTTCATATTCACACACCTACATTCCACACCATTTCACACCATTAGTGAGTTATTATTTTTATAGTTTTGAGTTTTTGTGATGAGTTTAAGTGTGAATTCTTCTCTAAGAAGTGTTGGAGAGAAATAAAAGTGATAGATTTCTTCTTCCTAGATTTCCTAAGAGAGGCTACAAAGGATTTACTTTGAGAAAGAGTTTCAGATAAGTGCTATTTGTTTATTATTGTTGTATGAACTCTCTTTTATATATGAAATTTGTATTTTGTTATATTTTTCTCATGAAGTCTGAGTATATTCCATTATCTTTCTCCCTACTCAAAGATATGGTGAAATGAAGAGATAATGTGGATGTGTCAATGTTAAAATTTAAAATAAATTGTGTTGGTTCATTTATCTTTCTCCCTACTCTGAGATATGATGAAATAAAGAGATAATTTGGATGTGCCAATGTTAAAATATAAAATAAATTGTGATGGTTTTTCAACTCCAAACTTAATTTACTTTTCGATCTGGCCAATAGAATTTGATAAACTAAAAATCCTAAATTTGATCTTAGTGTTTAAAAACTAAAGCGAGAGTTAACCTTCAGGGAAAGGGAAGTGGGAGCTCTGGCATGGGAGCCAATATCCTCCTAGCCTAGCCACGGATTTAGGGGCTGAACCTAAGATTAGCCAAAGATTTTCTATAACACTGAATCAGGGTAGAGAATTAAAATTTCTCTTATTTGGCACAATACATATATAAACCTTTTATCTCATCTCATTTCACCAAAAACTGGTTGTAGTGGGATAGATGTTTTTTCATATTAGAAAACTTCATCACATAAACATAGTTCAGTAGTTATTAATTTTAAAACTTACTTTTAAATTCTGCTAGTTGTAAATAATTTAGCTTTGATAATATCTTAAACTTTTAAAATTAGTGACAGTAATTTTATTTGATTCTGTAAATTTCTTAGTTAATTTATCATTTCCAATTTAAACCTTCATCGTGTGATTGATATTTGGAACTTAAACATAAAGTCTACATTATTTGATAACAATATGTATACTTGCATAGAATCCCAAATTTAAGTTCTTAATGTTACTATTCATAAAATACCACATCAAGTTTTTGACTTCATTGCAAAGAGGAGTTAACTTTATAAATTTTACACAACTATAATTTCTAGGAACAGGAAGCAGACACATTAGCCACATCAAAAGAGATTCCTAGTCTAGCAAGCTAGTTGGTAGGGCCATTTCCTTCTCTAGAAGAATGAAGCTTCAACCTTGAGTGAGGATTTTATGGATTTGATCTTCTGCAGCCATTGGGAGTGCCTCTGTGAAGGGGATTCAGCATCATGTAGCAACAGTAGTAAACTAGTAGAGTCCACTTCCACCAACAAGTTATCCCAGTGAGCCAGTAAGGCAAGTTTGATAGCCTCGTATATTGCAATGATTTCAACCTGAAGAGCATCTTCAACCATAATAGGTGCATAGAAGAAGAGAATACATTTTTCTGCTTGGTTCCTGAAGACACCCCCAACTCCAAAACGTGATTTTGAGAAACTTCTATCTGTATTTACCTTTACATAAGAATGAGGGGGTGTTTTCCACTACACTTTGATGATTTTGGTCACATTTGTTTGTTCAACCAATTTAACTGTGCATACCATCAGGAATTTCTTAGGTTTGATAAGCTTCAACAGGTAGGAGATTCACAACCTAGTCAATTTATTAATAGAGGGATGACTTTCCTCAAACTTTGCTTGGTTTCTAGCCATCTAGAGAAACCAGGAGATAATGAAAGGTATAGGGCCAACCTTAGCATCTGCCCAGTTTTTCCAATAGTAGTGAAGGTGAAGCCACTTCAGGGTGTTTACTAGCAGCAGCTTGGTGAACTCTCTTCATACCTCTTGAGAAAAGGGGTATTCAAAAAATAAATTTATGATGGATTCTTCAGCATTAAGGCATAAACAACTTCTGGATGGGCCTCTCAAACCCTTCAGCTTGAGGATATCATCAGATGGTATCAAATTGTAGAAGATCCTCTAGCAGAAAAAAGACATGGATGGGGATAAATAGCTGCTCCAAATGGCCTCCCCCTAGTTCACCAAAGGCCTACTATTTAACTTGGAATAAATATGTTTGGGGATGCTCTGAGTGGAATATGATTGCACACAATTCTGTGCATCCTGGTCTTTTTAAAGTGCATAGTAAAGATAGTGTTTGATGAAGAATCATTAAGGAGAGAATGAAGTCTGGGTAATGACCAATGATCCCCCTCCCAACAATCCGACACCCTGAGATTGGTGTTTGTAGCATTAGTATTAGCTTGTAACATTTCCTGAGGACACCAATGATCAAGACAAAAGTAGACATCTCCCTTACCAAGTTCCCAAAGAAACAAGTCTTCAGCTATGCTTTTAATTAATAGCAAATGGGTCCATAATATGGAATCCCCCAATTTCCTATTAATCGGATTAGGATGGGTCTCTCGGCAATATTTTCCCAGCATAAACTTGGCCCACAAAGAGTTTTGTTTCATGAATTTGATCCAAATTTTGCAGAGGTTTACTTGCAGTAGCTGTTGTAACCCTTTGAACCCAATACCTCCAGCTATAGTGGGTTTGGCAAGTTTCTACCAGCTTGCTCAGTGAAATTGTTGTCTCTGCACATCCCACAAAAACATGTTAAGTACCCTTTCCATCTGCAGTTGAGTGCTTTTCTTCATGCGGTCATTTGTAGAATATAGTAGGAGAAAGTTGTAAGAATGCACTTGAGCAAAGTAATTCAACCTCCATTAGATAGAAAAAGGTAAGTCCAACTGGAGAGTTGATCAAATTGCTTCCTCAAGACCTCTTCAAATTACATTTGTTTTATTCTTCCTTTTATGAGTAGAACCCCCAAATATTTGAAAGAAATCATAGCTTCAAAGAAGTTGGTAAAGTCAAGAATCCAGTTCTTAATGTTGTGGGATATTTTTCTGCTGAACATCAGATTGCATTTTCCAGTGTTGACCTGCAATCCAGAGTGCTGTTGAAATAAGTAGAGGCACTTTGAGAATTTTTTCACTACATTTTTATTAGCTCTAGAGAATACCATTATATCATCAACATAAACTAAATGGGATATATGGTGGTACCTGGTGTAGGAATTGGTGAGTAGGCAACTATCTAGCATTCTGGATAGATAGTCCAATGCCATTTCCTTTTCAAATATATATATATATATATATATAT
>JXCR01148049.1:9806-47180 GCA_002079205.1 Phalaenopsis hybrid cultivar
ATTTGAACCAATCTCCTTTAACACCTCTACGTCCGATTTCGTTGAAGAGTCCTACACTTTGAAATTCCTTGAAGATAATATTTCTTGATTTTTATCGAGAGTCTTCTTGGGTGACTTTGATCATTTAAGATGTAACTAACTATAGGGGCTTGACCTTATAGGAAGCATGTACGAAACCAGCTTAATAAAAACCATATTTAATCCTTTATATTAAATAGGGGAACTTGTCGAAAAATACAAAGGNGTTTCATTATCATTTCTCTTTCTATCAATAACCACAAGATCAAATTCTTGCATCAAAAGTATCCATCTAGTCAACCTTGGTTTGGCATCCTTCTTTTGCATCAGATATTTAATAGTAGAGTAATCAATATGAACAATACATTTAGCTCCAATTAAATAAGATCTAAATTTATCTAAAGCATATACAATGGCCAGTAACTATTAGCTCCAATTAAATAAGATCTGAATTTATCTAAAGCATACACAATTGCTAGTAACTCTTTTCAGTAACAGTATAATTAATTTGTGCATCATTAAGAGTTTTACTGTGGTATATAACTTTAAAAATATTTTCATACCTTTGTCCAAGGACAGCTCCAATAGCATAATCACAATGACTAGTAACTCTTTTTCAGTAACAGTATAGTTAATTTGTGCATCATTAAGAGTTTTACTAGCGGAAAATCTTTTCATACGTTTCTCCAAGGACAGCTCCAATAGCATAATCATTAGCATCACACATCAATTCAAATGATTTCTCCCAGTTAGGTGAAACTATAATAGGGGTTGCGATTAATTTTTTCTTTAATAATTCAAAGGCATTTAAACAGCTTTCAGTAAAATCAAATTTCTTGTCCTTTTCTAAATGTTGGCATAGAGGTTTGGTAATTTTTTAAAAATCTTTAATAAAACGCATTTAAAATCCAACATATCCAAGAAAACTCCTAACCTCTCTTACATTAGTAGGAGGTGTTAGTTTGTAAAATCCAACATGTCCAAGAAAACTCCTAACCTTTCTTACATTAGTAGGAGGTGTTAGTTTAGATATAACTGAATTTTTGCAGGGTCCGCTTCCATACCATCTTTCAAAATTTTATGCCCTAATACAATTCCTCCTGCAACCATAAATTGACATTTCTCCCAATTTAAAACTAAATTAGTTCTTTCGCATAACTCTAAAACCTTTTCAAGATAATTTAAGCATGTGTCAAATGATGTTCCAAATACAGAGAAATCATCTATAAATACTTCCAATCCATCATTAATTAACTTACTAAATATAGACATCATACATCTCTGGAATGTTGCAGGTGCATTACATAATCTAGAAGACATTCTTCAAAAAGCAAAAGTTCCAAAAGGACTAGTAATTGTTGTCTTTTCTTGATCCTTGGGAGCAATAGGAATTTGATGGTAACTGATATATCCATCTGAAAAACAAAAATATTTGTGCCCAACAAGTCTATTTACTATTTGGTCTAGAAAGAGTAAAGGGAAGTGATCTTTCCTGGTGGAAGTGTTTAATTTTCTATAATCAATGCAAATACGTAACCCTGTAACTTGTTTAATAGATATTAATTCATTATTTTCTTTTATCTCAACAGCCACTCTTCCTTTCTTAGGAACACAATGAATTGGACTTACTCATGCACTATCTGAAATAGGATATATAATTCCAGTGTCTAAGCACAATGAATTGGACTTACCCACGCACTATCTGAAATAGGATATATAATTCCAGTGTCTAACCCACAATGAATAGGACTTACCCACGCACTATCTGAAATAAGATATATAATTCCAGTGTCTAACCATTTCAAAATTATTTTTTTACTACTTCTTTCATTATAGGGTTTAACCTCCTTTGTGGATCAAATCTTGGTTTAGACTGTAACTACTTCTTTCATCATTGGATTTAATCTCCTTTGTGGATCAACTCTTGGTTTATATTGTCCACTTCTTTCATTATAGGGTTTAATCTCCTTTGTGGATCAACTCTTGGTTTATATTGTTCATCAAATATAATTTTGTGCATACATATTGAAGTACTGATCCCCTTAATATCAGCTAAGGTCCAACCAAAAGCTTTCTTATATCTTTTCAATGTATCTAACAGTATTTGCTCTTGCAAATCATTTAATTCCGAAGATATAATAACATGTAATGTAGATGAGTCTCCCAGAAGCTCTTGCAATTAATTTAATTCTAAAGATATAATAACATGTAATGTAGATGAGTCTCCCAAAAACACATATTTCATAATCATTTAATTCTGAAGATATAATAACGGGTAATGTAGATGAGTCTCGTAAAAATACATACTTCTTCTTTTAATTCTTAAGATATAATAACAGGTAATGTAGATGAGTCTCCCAAAAGTACATACTTCAAAAATTCTGAAGATATAATAACTGGTAATGTAGAGGAGTCTCCCAAAAACACATACCTCAAGTGGCTAGGCAATATTTTCAACTCAAGTTCAGGTGGTTTTATAATTGACATAAATAGATTTTTATCAGCATTTTCTGTAATATCCAACATCTCAAATCTTTCATGAACGCAATCTAATTCTTCATTTTCTAATTCGCCCAAAATAACTTCATCACTCTCTTCAAATTGTTTTTTCTCTTTAAAGTATTCTTTAAAATATTCTTTGAATAGATGTTCACTGATTTCCATGTGAAAACATTCATTATCTCTTTCAACAGCAGGGTATTTCATAGATTTTGCAATCCATTAACTCTCATATTTAATTCTCCTTTTTGAACATCTATCATAGCTTTTCTAGTAGCTAAAAATGTTAACTTTCATAGTTAATTCTCCCTATTGAACATTTATCATAGCTCTTCCAATAGCTAAAAAATGTCTCCCTAAAATTATAGGTAATTAACTCCCATAGTTAATTCTCCTTTTTGAACATCTATCATAGCTTTTCCAGTAGCTAAAAATGGAACTCTCATAGTTAATTCTCCTTTTTGAACATATATCGTAGCTTTTCCAGTAGCTAAAAATGGTCTCCCTGCAATGATAGGTATTTTTTTATCTTCCTCCATATCTAAAATAATGAAATCCACAAGAAAGATAAATTTATCCACTTTTATTAACACATCCTCTATAACTCCCTTAGGATACGTAACTGAACGATCTGCTAACTGTAGAGTTACAAAAGTAGGTGAGACTTCTCCTAATCCTAATCTTTTAAAAATTGATATAGGCATAAGATTAATGCTGGCTCCCAAATCACATAAAGCTTGTGTTGCTTCAATCTTTTAGGAAACGGTGGTGGAAGTTTCTCCACAGTAATTTTCATTGGTGTAAATGGATACTCTAAATCTGGGTACTCATGATCCCTTTTTTTATGATATCCACTTTCTCTTTTTCAGTTTCCGTTTCTTTTTGCACCCTTGTTTCCAATTCTTTTCCACTTCGTAATTGTATCGCTTTGATTTTAAATCCACTTTCTCTTTTTCAGTTTCTGTTTCTTTTTGCACTCTTATCTCCAATTCTTTTCCACCTCAGTTTCTATTTCTTATTGCACTCTTGTCTCCAATTCTTTTCCACTTCGTAATTGAATCGCCTGCAGTTTCTGTTTCTTTTTGCACTCTTGTCTCCAATTCTTTCCCACTTCGTAATTGTATCGCCTTGATTTGGTCTTTTCCTTGATCGTTAGGATTTTGTTCCACAGTACTAGGAAAAGTTCCTAATGTTCCGTTACTAAGTGCAGTAGTGATATGCTCTAATTGATTTTCAATATTCTTAATAGTAGTTCCTTGATTTTGTAATTGATTTCCTTGAATTTGTAATTGATTTCCTTGATTCTGCAATTGTTGACCCATGTTTAATATCAGCTCTTCCATAGACAACTTCTTCTCCTTAACTTGAGTGTTACTGTTAAATATTGGGGGATAAGAAGGTCTATACTTAACATTTCCTTGGTTGAATGAATTTTCTAATGGGTTCACTGGGTTGTTTGCCCATTGTTGATTTGTAGAATAATTGTTATTCCAATTAAANCACACAGTTCTAAAAAACTAACGAGGTGTAAGTTAGGATATTCATTTGGTGTACCTCTGAATTGATTGTTTTGTACCATTTGGATAATAGCAGGTTTAAGCTTGAATGAATTAGCAACTAACTCAAGATATTAAATAGATAAGTGAATTTCATCTGCTGTAGAATTTGCATAATCTCGTAGGGGTCTAGGTTGGTGTTCATTCTCTATTCCTTGATTGTTCATGTTGTATTCCATTATATCAGAATTTCTAGGTTCTCTTCTTAATTTTCTAATCTTTCTAACAGTGCGTTCTAATTCTGAATCGTAGGGTATAAGATTTTCAGGTCCAAATTTACGCATATAATTTGAAATCAGTACACAATAATATAATTAACTAAATAGAAAAATAAGTTGCAATTTAAGTAAAAATTTTCTAATAATCCTAATTTGACCGTTACTCTAATTTTGATTTTTTTACTCACTCACTCCCCGACAACGTCACCAAAAACTTGACCGCGACTTTATATATGCTTAAAAATATAAGATAAATATGGACGTAATAAATATTCAATAATTATAAAGTCACACTTATCAACGCAAGTATACATATCGCTCAAGTAATATAAGGCTCTAATGGAGTCCTAGATATCGATCCTACAGGGAGTAAGTTTAGAACTACGAACTAAGATTTTATAAAAGCAATACTTTAATCGCAAAAACGAAGTTCAATTTGCTTATCTGTCACTAATAGATAATTGAAAGAAATATGTAATTTTAATAACTATTAAATAACTAATAATACTAACGAAGGTTTAAATGTGATATTCAATATATAAGAAAGCATTCTTCTCCTTGTCAAGAAATTATAGTGAATGGATAAAGTGAATCAGTTCAAATTATATTGTGCCAAATAGGAGAATACATATTCTTTATCCTTTGGTCCAGGCATAAAGAACATTGATTAATCCTACGCTTGTTTACTGAATCTGCAGCTAGGATGGGAGGGTACTGGCTCTCACTTCAGAGCTCCCACGTTCCCCTCGCCTAAGGGCTAACATCTACACTTCAACACCTAAATGATAAGACCAAATTGGGGATTTTAGTCTGTCACTCTAAAATCTCCAATTCTACGCCCGATAATATTATTTATTTATTTATTTGCACCCAACATCCAAAGGCCTTGACCTCTCTGAATCTTGGATGTAATCTTCACTTTAGTTGTAAAACTCAACATATTTTAACAACCTCCCTCAATCTTGGATGTAATCTTCACTTTAGTTGTAAAACTCAACATATTTTAACAAATAATTTTTGACCTCCATGAATCTTAGATGTAATCTTCACTTTAGTTGTAAAACTCAACATATTTTAACAAATCAATTGGCTTTGACCTCCCTAAATCTTGGATATAATCTTCACTTTAGTTGTAAAACTCAACATATTTTAAACAAATCAATTCCAGATTTGAAAGTAAATTAAGATCGAAGTGAAAAGATCATCACAATTTCTCAAACATTTTCATGGCTTCAGTAAATTAAGATCGAAGTGAAAAGATCATCACAATTTCTTAAACATTTTCATGACTTCACCATTCACTTTAGTTGTAAAACTCAACATATTTTAACAAATCAATTGGGCCAGATTGAAAGTAGTAGATCGAAGTGAAAAGATCATCACAATTTCTTAAACATTTTTATGGCTTCACCGATTTAAATCACCATTTCACAAATCTCGAGACAAGGAGAAAGACAGAGAAAATTACTCAAATCTCATGGGAAAACCACAACAAAACTCGGAATTCATATATAAAATCAAAGTCATACAAACTACAACAAATAAATAACTTATTTCTAATTTCTCCCCAAGAACAGTCCTCGAAGTTCCTCTGAATCTCTTCCTTTCTTTATAGCACACAGAATTCCTCTTCGAAGCAAAAGAAATCTCTCACTTTCCCTTCACTCTTACAATATCTCGAAGAATTCCTAACAATTTAAACTCTCTACACTTGTTTCACACTTCAATTTTGAGTCTCCCCCCTTATTTTCGGCCAAAAATAGTCTTTTAAAGTTGTGGATGAACTTTCCCAAGAGTTGTCTAAGCATCCGTTCAAAATTTGGCCTTATCCAAAGCCTGATTAGGCATAAGAGCCGACCTCACCGTTGGCGGCCTCGAGGGCACCGTCGGCGGACCTTCTTAATGAATTAATTTTGGGGTCTCGGGAAAATCTTGCCTTCAGCGCGGACGATGGCGCCATCGGCGCCCTAATTCAATTCTTCACATTTTGGTCCTTTTCGCTCCAAATTTGCTCCTTTTCACATCTTTTTGCTCCAATGACCCTAATTCATCATGCCTGCAACAAAACATCAAAAAGACATTTCTTTAAAGTGCAATATCATCAAAAATAGTATAAAATAGGTATGAAAATCTCAACATATTTTCCTCTGGTCAGATACTTAAATATCTATATGAAAAAGAGCTTCATGAAAACTTTACTAATAATGTTACTAATACTCCAATATAAGTTTAGAAAATGCAATAAAACCTTTTCCTTAAGCTGATTCAAGTGAAGTGAATTTTTGATTAGGCATCTCCTCAAGCTTCTCCTCACTCATTTTTCTTTTCTTTTCTTCTTTTTTTTTGTTTTACTTTAGGATCTTTTCAATCTTTTCTTTTCTTTTTCTTTTTCAAGTGAGGATTACCACATTTGGATAGCCTTTAATAGTTTTGAATTTCACTATCCTCTTCTTAAAGTCAAAAGCCTTACCTTTCTTCACTTTATAAATTCACATTAGTTTATGATTTTCATAAAATCTCATTCTTTTCTCCTTACATGAAACTCTAAAATTCTTAACACTTCAAAAATACAATTTCCTTCACTTTATAAATTCATATTAGTTTTGAATTTCCTTTATAATATTAGTCTTATCCTATCATACCAAATATCTTTTAACTTTAGAATTGACCTTCATTATTAAAAACTTTTTACTTAAATTTACCATAATATTCATAAACATAAGTATAGTTACTTAAAGTTAAATCTTAATATCCCAAGTCATGTTAAATTAATTTAAAAAATATTTTTAATTGAGGACAAATAAACTTTAGTTTACTTTTTTTAAAAGAAATTGTCTTCCCCCCAAACTTATGTTTTTAAGTAATTTAAAAATGTTTTAGTACAAAATTCAGTTGGTTAAAAAAAATAGTAAATGCATGAAAAATAAAAACAAACCTGTAGGGGATTCTTGCTATGATGGGCTCTGGTATACTATAGGTACTAACTTTAAAAATGCATACAAGTTTTAAAGCATTAAATGAAAAATAATATATTCTAAAGAATTTGCTGAGAATTAAAAAAGAAACCAAAACTAAAAAATACTAAAAATGCAGAAAAGTAAAATCTAGTGTTACTATTGTAATTTTAAGTCAATAATATAAAACAAAATTTTTTACGTCATCAGTTTCAAATGTTAACCACATAACATTCAATCAACATAACAAATAAATAAACAACCAAATAAATAAAATAAACTCCTAAAAATATCAATATTCATCCCCTTCCTCCTTATCATCATCATCTTCTTCTTCTTCTTCATCTTCATCATGACTAGGAGCATAAGGAGTGAAGCTAGGGCAAGTAGGAAATTCCACATTAGACTCACCCCTAAGATATCTAACCATAGCTTCTTCAAAAGCTATATCATGTTGAAATCTCCTCTGTTTATAATCATCTTTATAAGAATTTCTCAATCCAATTTCTCTAATCTGGTTCTGCATATTAACTATATTTAATAGTTGAATCATGAGTTGGTCCATAACGTTCTCAAGTAATGCAGAGCGAGAAGTAGATGCCCCTACAGTTGATGTAGATGGCATGTCACTACTTCCACTCCTGGTCTCAACAAATGATTCAACCCTTTAAATAATAGGCTTTCTAAATAGATTTTGTGGTTGTAATCTTTCTTCATTTCTATGGGAATCTACTCCTGATTTCTCACATAGAGTGAAAATTAGGGCAGGGTAACCCAAACCATTAGGTGTAGAGCTTTCAACTATGCTCCGTGCATGATGAACTATGAGAGCACCAACATCTATTACTTTCATGTTCTGAATGCAATAGTTTAATACAACTCTATCCTTTGGTTAGATGATTTGTAGGCAATAATTTAAAAGATATGAAGTGGTGTCATACCTTTGACTTAAAAGTCAAAATGGAAGCAGAGCAGTCAACTTTCTTATTATTTTAAATTCTCCATTACCCTCTTCCATCAGTCAGATAGGCAATCACTTCATCCAGTGATGAATCAATCATCACGAATGCAGTGTATTCATCATGAAATATTTTCCTCAGTTTATAAAAGCATTGATCCTTTCTCTAAAAAATTCAACTTGCTTACCTCTTACAGGGATGTGATCATTATCACTGAATCTCAAGTTGGCATTAAACTCCTGAATCATTAGTACAATTGCTACTGCATTAAATTAGCAAAAACGTTCCCAATTTCTTGCCATGATCAACCTCTCGATCTCGTCACCCAGGTTAGCAAACATCTATTATTGGATTAATCTTCTCAATTCTATTTGAGTGTTATAACTATGTTAGGCCTTGAAATTGACCTATCTTCTTATATCAAAATCATTTGATGGCCTTCCTCTCTTTACTCTTGGAGCCATTTGAAGTTCTATGAAAATCCAAATAAATTACAAAATAAAACATCTAACTCCCCAAGTAAGCTTGTTTGGTAAGAAACTTTCACCATGAGTTTTCTTCAAGCTTTTTCATAAAAAATCCCAAATTTCAAATTTTCCATAATGTAGGAAAAATTCATGGTGAAAATAAAAAATTTCTAACTTAAAGTGAAGGTCTTACCAAGAGAATATGAAATCTAAGATTTTTGGCCTCTGAAATCTTCTCTATCGTGCTCAATTTAAAGCTCTAGGTTAAGGTTAAGAGGTAAGAGACGACCCAAGCAGTAACAATGAAGTTTTATTGTGCGATTTTGCAGTTTTTAAGGCAATGTGGCATTTTCGAGAATTTGGTGCTTCTTGCGCCAAATCTAGCTCATTATGTGCCAACTCTCTGTAAATTGGCGCATCTTGTGCAAATGCCTTAATCTTTCCAAATTTTGTTTTCTGTGAAAATATGTAGTGCACCACTTTACATCTACCTAAAATTAACTCAAATGAACTTTCATAATCGTAATTAAACATTTCTCTAATACCAAATTTTCACAAACAACACAAAACTCACTTTTTTTATAAAATCCATGTTATTACAAACTAATATTTTTCAAGCCAACAAACTCTAATTCAGTGTCCTAAGCAAACCAAACATCTTAACACTAAAATCTAGACATTAAAATACCAAACTCAAACATAGATAGAGTTCAAAAATAAAAGTAAATGCAATCCAACATAACAAACAATTAAAACAAGAAATACTATACAAAACATTTCTTACATATATTAAGTTCAAACATCTTCTTCTCTATCATCCTCCTGGATATCTCCCATCGATTGGTAGTGCACATACAAGTTGTAGAAGGGTCGATAAGGAAACTCATCAATTGAATCCTCCCCAATCTGAGCATGTTTCATGAACATATGTACCAAACCATCTTCAATATGACCAATATGTTCAAAATGTTCTTTCAATCTCCACTCCAGATGATCCAACATTTCAAAAATATTCCTAATTGCATGCATAAGATTATACACTTCTCTTTCTATCTTCTTAATTCTTTTCAACAGTGTGTTCAAATTGAAGTAAGGTTGAATAAGCGATGAATATTGGGATTCTTGATCCATCAATATATTCATATCATTCTCATCACCCATTCCAATATAGTTACAATAGACTTCTGAATCCATCGTCTTAGAAGGAAGAAGCAATTTTTCCCAACTATCATAAGGTACTTGCAATTGACTGCACAGTAGGAAAATAGTGGATGGATGTACCAGTCCAGTAATAGATCCATTGACAATCAAACCCAAAACTGATTTCAAAATTATTGCTCCAATGTCAACATGTTTTCTAGTTTGAATACAGTAGTTTATAATATCACTTTCCTTGGTTATTTTACTGATTTTCATAGTATGAAGTAAATTTTATGTAATAAAGAAGTGTCATGCCTTAGAAGCAGGATTTAACATTGATTAAGAGAAACTTACATTTTCATCATCTCTGGCCTCCCAATTTGCATCTTCATCCGTAAGTTATCAATAAAGTTCATTCATATTATCTTTTGTAAAGGTAAAATTTGCATAGTGGCAAATAAACACATTTTCAATCATAAACATCTCATTTATTCTTGAAGGAGTGAATTGCACAAACCTGCCTTGCACATAGACAATTCCTTGGTTAATTCTATGTAGATTTGCATAAAACTCTTCCACCACAGACAACTATGGTGGCAGTAATGTAATAAAGCACTTCCTAGCGTATCTGCACAATAATCTCTTCCACTCAAGTATTTGGTGTGTTAATCCTTGATTCACAACCCCCTTTCTTTGATTAGTCTCTTCTTCACTACAACTTGATCATGCAACTTTTGCGCATCGAAATTGATAAACTTTATCTGATTCAAAATTCCAAATCTAGCCAAATTTTTAGAGTTGGACGCCATTGGAATTAAAATCTAGTGACTCTTCCCTCGTTTTCCTCACTAAAATGAACTTTGGAATCAGTTTTTTGGAGTTATAAGGAGATGAACCAGCCAAAAATCGCCAAAAACTTCCTTTTGAAACATCTTTAATCATTTTTTTTCATTGCAGTGCTTCATGTGATTATTCTGGTGCATCTTGCTCCAGCTCTCTGGAATTTGGCGCATCATGTGTCTGTTCCAAAAGTTCGCCATTTCGATTTCGATCCAAAAAAATTCACAATTCTTCCATAAAATTAGGTAAATAAATATGTCTTTAAATATTTTCTTAAATACATGGACTTCATAAATATAAATAAACACAAATATTTTGAATAAAACACAAAAGCAAGATAAAAAATGATAAATAAGGGTTGCCTCCCACAAAGCGCTTGGTTTAATGTAGTCAGTCCGACATTCCCAGTCTTTATTCTGGGTGACCCAACATTACAATCTCTTTAAAAATTAATCTTTGAACATCAAAATATTGTTTCAATTTGTGCCTATTGACTTTAAAAATTCTTCCAATCTTAGGATCTTTAATATTAACAACTTCATAGGGATAGACATTTACAGCTCTGAATAAACCTTTCCACCTAGACTTCAATTTTCTAGAAAATAATTTCAATCTTGTATTGTATAATAAAACTTCATGTCAAGGCTCAAATTCCTTCATTATTATCTTCAGATAATGTCATTCTTTCATTTTTTTCCCTTATAAATCCTAACATTATCTTAAGATTCATTCCTAATTTTTTCATGCTCATTCAATTGTCATAATCTTTTCTCACCAGCTTCTTTTAAATTGAAATTAAATTCTTTTATAGCCCAATAAGCTTTATGTTCCAATTCTACTGACAAGTGACAAGTCTTTCCAAAAATTAACCTATAAGGGGACATTCTTATAGGTGACTTATAAGCTATCATGTATGCCCAAAATGACGTATCTAATCTTGCAGACCAATATGTTTTATTAGGATTGACACTTTTTTTTTAAATTCTCCTAATTTAATGATTATATACTTTTGCCGAACCACTTGTCTAGGGATGATAAGCGGTTGCAATTTATGCATTATGTTATATTTTTCTACCAATCTTGCAATTATTACATTTCTGCAATGAGATCCTCCATCGGTAATGATTACTCTTGGCATTCCATATCTTGTAAAAATATTTTTAATTAAAGATTTTAAAATACTCTGAGCATCACATCAAGGTAAAACCTTTGATTCAATCCATTTTAAAACATAATACACTGCAATCATATATATATATATATATATATATATATATATATATATATATATATATATATATANCATTAAATTGCTGTGACATATTCCCCTGGGTTCCCTGAGCTCCTTGCCACCTCCCCCTGCCATGGCTGGCCGGCCTAGTCACCGGAAAAGACAAAACTGAGGGCCACCTCCCCTTGAAATTCACCCAAATTAAACCAAGAGGCCACCTCACCCAAATGAGATGTTAGAGCCTCTCTGCCCTCCACCTAAGCACCACATTGCACCCTCTAATTGGCCATGATAGCCACCCCTTAGCCATTTTTATAAAAGCTTCCCTCCACGAACATGGAAGGGATGCTGGAAATTTCTCCGACAGAGACCTCCAAATCACTCACAGAGCTTCCTGAAGACCTCCATAGTGCAATCCAATCACTCCATTGCCCTAATTCCTCTTGTGTAACCCTAATTTTGAGCTAAAAAATTAGAGCAGTAACAGGACATCCCTTAAAACTCTACCAAACTCTAATTACTTGTGCCCACACCTTGACAACAGTAAGAGAAGGAAAAGCCCCATCAAATCCCTCTTCCACTGAGCCCCTAGTATAGACTTTGATCAACACCTAAAATCGAGCTTGGTTGAATTCATACCTAGACCTTGGACCACAGCAAGAGACTCAATCCCTAGCCTCCTTGGTCTCCAACGAACGTGCCAAGCACCTTTGATCGAAGCTTCCCTTCTCAGAGCCAAGGTATTGAACTTCTTCTCCTCCCGAGTTTCTTTTGATTCTCTATTTGCTTGGGCTTAATTTCATGGCATCTTAACCGTATGGATATGTTTCTCTAGTCTATATGAGCATTTAAAAAAAATTCACTTAATTTGGTTGAGAAATGAGGGAGATATCAAGCTTGGAAGATGGACGGTGCTCGGGCTAAGCTATCAGGGACGATGACAGAGTGTCGTTTGATCAATCGTGTATCAGTGGACGATCAAGATGAAGCCGGACAGCGCTTCAGGACATAAACCGCGGGCCGAGTCAGTGCTGAAGTGGATGGAG
This sequence comes from Phalaenopsis hybrid cultivar, assembly GCA_002079205.1. NCBI lineage: Eukaryota > Viridiplantae > Streptophyta > Magnoliopsida > Asparagales > Orchidaceae > Phalaenopsis > Phalaenopsis hybrid cultivar. The sequence goes on from JXCR01148049.1 coordinate 22,735, forward strand.
ATGTCGAATGGGAGCACACCGCGTGGAGTTTCGGAGCCGCCGTAGGTTGACAAGGCGCCGCGCATTTTAATAGTTAAATAGGGAATTAAAAAAATTCAGAAAATGACCCTTAACTTCAAAAATCCATATCTTGGTGTGGAAAAATCACAAAAATAAAATAAAAATACCCTCTTACTCAGCGAACAGAGGAAACGATGTGGAAATAATTTGAAGTCCATTTGATTCATATTTTATTTTTAATTAATTAAACACTATTTTGGTCTTTTGATTCTCCATGCATATAGGAATTTTACCATGGCTTGAAATTTTGACATGTTGTAGCCTCTGTCAAGAGAAACATTCTTTGATTTTTCCAACATCAAAGAAGACCTCGAGATAGAGATCTATATTTTTCAAATTTATGTACATTATTTGCTTAACTTAATCATAATAATTAACATGTTGCTTAAAAAATCCAAGAAAATTTTGGTAGGTTTACTATGACTAGAGAACTCTTAGAAAAATTCCTAATGAGTAAAGTCATTCAAAATAAACCTAATTTGCCTAAACCCTAAATCACTATGTTAATTAATTTTTAAAAATATAAACATTACAATGACTTGATCTTTAATCTCCTCTATTTCCTAAGATCCATAGAACTCCCCATAAAAATTTCAAAGCATTTTAAGTCCATTTGATGGCCTAAATTGATTTTTCAAGTTAAATATCTTTTTTGGCACTAAAATAATTTTTAATGATCAAAATATAACTCAAAAAATTATGAAAACTTATTTTTATGAGTTTTCTATAATTAGTAGAATTTTATAAAAATAAAATTGTGTTTAAAATAAAAATTTCATTTAAAGCCTATTTTAACTATTTAAATAATTAAAAAATTCATAAAAATCACAAAAATAATAAAATTCATAGAAATTTCCTAAATTATTTTCTAAGCACTTAGAAATAATTTGAATATTTTTCCTGATTTTCTAAATAAAGATATTGTATTTTGAACCTTAAAATAATTTTTAAAGGCTAAAAAATGGGTTTTCACTAAAATAATTCCAATAAATCAAAGAAAAAAAATACAATGTGCTTCTCTGGGTTTTTTTTACTTCAGGGAGATTTTTCAAAAAAGTCAAAACTTAATTTTCCCCATTTAAAATATTTTATATTTAATAAATACCCCAGAACTTAAAATATCTCTATTAATTCAAATAAAATTCAAAAAATCATGAAATTATGTCCAATTGGCTCTCTAGTCTAGGTCTACCTTCAGTAAAAATTTCAAGGGATTAGACTTCACATTGGTGAAGTTAGCAAATTTTCTTTGAATAATCCCATTTTTGCATGAAAATAATTATATAAATTAAATTTTGATAATTCACATTTTCTCCGCTGATGTCTTAATTGACCCATGAATGAGGTAGGATAAAAATTTCAAAGTCATTTGATTTGAATTTGACAAATTATGAAGTGTTAGAGCCTTAGGGGCAAAAGTGTAATTTTAGGTATTTGGACTTAATTAACATTTATGCTAAATTCAAGGAGGGAAATGGGCAACCTATGATCATAATTAACTTTTTTGGATGACTGAAATTAAAAAGGGGATTAATTGGTAGAAACCAACCTCACTTTCCTAATTAAAAGGATAAANAATTTTATGAACAGTTCTATTATTCCCAAAATGACCTCTAAATTCAAAATCATGACATTTTTGGATAACTTCCAGAATTTCTTTGTCACATCATCTCATTACTAAATCTTTGCATTGTTTATATAAATAGAGGTCATCCCAAAAAGAAGATTTCGCATCTTGAATGAATTTCTTTTCATGTTATTATGTTAGTTCATATTGTAAAATACCACTAAAAATATAATTTACAATATCATCATACCATAGTATTTTCCATCCTTTTACAACATAAATTTATTTATCAGGAAAAGTTTAATTAATTTCTCTTTCCATGTCAAGTATTGCTTACTATTCTAGCCTAGATAGATGATCAACAATTTGATTATTAGTCCCTTTCCTATCGACTACTACAAGATCAAACTCTTGCATCAGAAGTACTCATCTAATTAATCTTAGTTTTGCATCAGTTTTTTGCATCAAATATTTAATAGCCAAATTGTCAGTATGCACAACACAATTGACTCCAATCAGATATGACATAAACTTATCAAAATCATACATAATGGATAACAACTTTCTTTCACTGGTGGTATAGTTAATCTGAGCATCATTAAGAGTCTTACTATCATAGTATATCACTTTAAAAATCTTATCATATCTCTACCCTAAAACAACTCCAATTGTATAATCACTTGCTTCACACATTAATTCAAAAGGTTTCACCTAATCAGGTGAAACAATTATAGGAGCAACGATCAACTTTTCCTTTAAAGTTTTAAAGGCTTTAAGGCAATCTTAAGTAAAATCAAATTTTATATCTTTTTCAAGAAGTTGGCATAGAGGCGTAGTAATTTTTGTAAAAATATTTAATATATCGCATGTAAAACCAAGCATGTCCTAAATAGCTCCTAACTACTCTTACATTAATAGGTGGAGGTAAGTTTGATATAACCTGAATTTTTGCAGGATCTACTTCCATGTCATTTTCTGAAATTTTATGCCCAAGCACAATTCCTTCTGCAACCATACATTGACATTTTTCCAAGTTCAATAAAAGATTAGTCTTTTCACATCATTCAAAAATTTTCTCTAAATGATTTAGAAATATTTCAAAAGAAGTTCCAAATACAAAAAAATCGTCCATAAAGACTTTAATCCCTTTTTCAATAAAATCACTGAAAATTGGCATATACATCTTTAAAATGTTACAAGCACATTACATAATCCAAAGGGCATTCATCGAAGAGAAAATGTTCCATAAGAACTAGTAAATGTTGTTTTCTCCTAATCCTCTGTAGCAATAAGTATTTGATGTAACTGGTATATCCATCTAGAAAATAAAAATATCTACGACCAGATAACATATCCAACATCTGGTCCAAAAAGGGTAAAAGAAAATGATCCTTCCTAGTGGCAGTATTTAATTTTCTATAATCTACACAGATTCACCATCCAGTAACTTGTCTTGTTGGTATTAATTCCTTATTTTCATTTGTCACTACATTCACTCCTTTTCTTGTATCATAGTGTATTGGACTTACCCAAGCACTGTCTGAAATGGGATATATTATTCCATCATCTAACTATTTTGAAATTTCTTTCTTAACAACTTCTTTCATCATAGGATTTAATCTCCTTTGAAGATCAACTCCTGGTTCATGTTGATCTTCCCATAAAATTCTATGCTTACAAATCGAAGGACTGATTCCTTTAATATCAACTAATGTCCATGCAAAGGCTTTCTTATTTATTTTCAAAGTTTCCAACAACTATTGTTCTTTTTTATCAATTAATTTTGAGGATACTATAATAGGTAATGTAGATAAATCTCCTAAAAATGCATACTTCATATGTGTAGTAAGTGTTTTCAGTTCTAGTTCAGAAAGTTTCTCCATAGATGAAATCAAATTTTTAATACTTTTTGTAGGGTCTAACAGTTTAAATTTTTCCTGAACATAATCTAAATCTTCTTTTCTCACTTTTGTATATTCATCTTGAATTTTATCCTCATCTTAATATTCCACATATTCCTTTTCAAATTCCCTTTCAAATATCTTTTTGAAATATTCATGACCTAGTTATTCATTAATATCCATTATGAAGCATTCAATCTCTTGTTTTTTTTTGCAGGGTATCTCATTGATTTTGTAATATTAAATGTAAACTCTTTATCACCAACTCTCATAGTTAGTTCTCCTTTTTGTACATCTATCAAAGCTCTTCGAGTGGCAAAGAATGGTCTTCCTAAAATGATAGGAATTTCCTTATCTTCCTCCATATTTAATATAATAAATTCTACAGGAAAGAAAAGATTATCAATTTTTACCAAAACATCTAACTGAAGAGTTACAGTTTTAGGTGAAATATCTCCCAAACCCAACTTCTGAAAATTGGTAATGGCATAAGATTAATACTGACTCCTAAATTAAATAAAGCTTTTTCAAAAAATATTTCGCCAATAGCACAAGGAGTTGTAAGACTTATAGGATCTTTATGTTTTTTAGGAAGTTTTTTTTTTGAATTATAGTGCTACACTCTTCACTGAGTGCAACAGCATCATTATCTACAAACTTTTTTTTCTTATTAAGTATATTCTTCATGAACTTCACATAGCTCAACATTTGTTCCAAAGCTTCAACAAATAAAATATTTATCGTTAATTTCCTCAATATTTCTAAAAATTTTAAAAATTTATTATCTCTATTTTTCTGCTTCAATCTTTGAGGAAATGGAGGCGGTGGTCTTTCTACTGTAATTTTCATTGGTTTAATAGGACATTCTAACACAAAATGAAAATCTTCACCAAGTTTTTCATTTTCCACCTCATCTTTTTCAACTTCAACTTCCACTTCTTTTTAAACTCTATTTTCTAATTATTTTCCACTTCTGAGTTGAATAGCCTTAATTTTCTCTTTATTATGAGCTTTAGGATTTATTTCAACATTACTAGGTAATAATATTGGAGGTCTATTGCTAAGTGTGGTAGCAATACATCACAATTGATTTTCCATGTTTCTAATTGCAGCTCATTGACATTGTACATGACTTCTCATTTGGAATATCAATTCTTCCATTAACAACTTTTTCTCCATACTCTGCAAACTATTAAAACATAAAGGGTAATAAGGTTTATAAGTTAGATTTCCTTGATTGTTGGAGTTTTCTAATGGGTTCACAGTGTTGTTTCCCCATTATGGAGTTGCAACATTAGATTAATTGTTACTCCAACTAAAATTTTGATGATTCTTCCAACCAAGATTATAATAATTGGCATAAGGATTATTTGAACAATTATTCACACTAGAAAACTCAAACTCGTCGCGGCAGGGGCTTGGAACTAGCATGGTGGGTAGCACGATCATCTTCAACATCAAAAAATATCATCCCCAGCTCAACCAATCTTCCTTTCTTAGACTTAAACAACAAAGCCATAGGACTTTGAGGTTTCTTGCTTATGCAACGGAAATCCTAACCTTATCTTTAGGTCTTTGTATAGCCTTATTATACAATATAAGCCATAACTCGTCTTAGGATTCCGAGGTTTTCGTCCGTCATGACCTAAACCCTCACATCTTCCAAGCCATTTGTGTGATCGCTTCATACGAATAAAAGCCCTAACTAATAAAATTGATAGGATGAAACACTTAAATATTTGTCCTCAAAATTGAAGCCAAACATTAGAATAGCTTGGGAAGTCACCGAGGTTTTCCTCTGGATCTATGACATCACCTAGTTCATCCTTCTTTAGATTCTACAACAAAAAGTTCCAAATTTGAACCGATCCCCTTTCACACCTCTTCGTCCAATCTCATTGAAGAGTCCTACCCTTTGAAACTTCTTGAAGATAATATTTCCTGATTTTTATCAAGAGTCTTTTTAAGTGACTTTGGTCAATTAAGATATAATTAATTATAAGGGCTTGCCCTTATAGAAAGCATGTTTGAACCCAACTTAATATAAACTCTATTTAATCATTTATATTAAATAGGGGAACTTGTCGGCAAATACAAAGGTNCGAGGTTTTTCACCAAGCGGGGAGAGGTAAGCATGGACTCGCTTCTTTCTCCAGACCTGTTGTACCTATGAGGTTTACTAAACTTAATATGTTATACTTAAAAAAAATCATCCTTAATCAAACTGATAGGGACCCACCAAGATATGATTTAGGATTTGGTAGATCACCAGAACCTTATTTTTCTCACTTCATATAAAATGCCCTTACATGCATTTTTGAGTTTCATGTGGTGAAACGAGAAGACTCGTCAGGTACTCTTTTACAGTTTGCAGTACCATCCTTTTTCTATAATTTCCACACTGTACTTTCATGCTTATAAACTTGCATGTTAAAAAACAATGTCACCCTGCATGAAAACCAAAATTGTTAGGGTAGTCGTAAAACTAAAACTAAAACTAAAATCAACCAAGATAAAATTCACCACCACAACATTCAAAATATAAGACAACTCAAAATTTAATCACAAACATTACACAAAATCACAACGACGACTAAATTAAGATGTTTCTATTAGATGATCAGGAATCCCTCAGAGGAGGTAACCTACGGTTGCTAACGAGGCTTCCCATGGTCTAAATGAAAGTATAGAACTCATTAAGTTGAGTTTAGTAAATTCATTTGGACTAAGTGAATCCAATATAAAATAGTGACCGGAACGAGGGAACCATAAGATCTTAACTGGTGTCACTTTAATCAACTTTAACATGCCCCATAATATTTAAAGAACTACAACCATAGGGCCACATGATTCGACATCATAACTTGACACCCTAGAAAACTTAAACTGAACACGACGAGGAGCTTGGAGCTAGCATGGTGGGCAACACTGTCATCTTCAACAACAAAATCTGTCTTCCCCAGCTAAACCAATTTTCTTCCTTAGAATTAAACAACAAGCCATAATATTTCGAGGTTGTTTGCTTATACAACATAAATCCTCACCTTATCTTTAGTTATTTGTACAGCTCTGTTGTATAATATAAGTCCTAACTCGTTTTAGGATTCCGACTTTGTTGTTCATCACGACCTAAACCCTCACATCTTTCAGGCTATTTGTGTGATCGTTTCATACAAATGTAAGCCCTAAAAAAATAAAATTTGCAGGATGGAACATTCAAATAAATTTCTCCTCAAAATTGAAGCCAAATAATAGGATAGACTGTGAAGTCACCAAGGTTCTCCTTCGGATCTGTGACATCCCCTAGTTCTTCCTCCTTTAGATTCTACAATAAATGTTCCACATTTGAAACAATCCCTTTTCACACCTCTTTGTCCGTTATCATTGAAAAGTCCTATCCTTTAACCTCCTTGAAGATAATATTTCTTGATTTTTATCGAGAGTTTTCTTAGGTGACTTCGATTATCTAAGATGTAATTCACTATAGAGGCTTGCCCTTATAGGAAGCTTGTCTGAACCCATCTTAACATAAACCCTATTTAATTCTTCATATTAAGTAGGGGAAATTGTCAGCAAATAAAATAGTTTCTTAGACCAAATGGATACGATATATTTCTTAGTTTATTTGATCGAGCCTCATCCTCAAGTCTTGTGTTTATCCTTCGGGATAGATACAAGNAAACCCAGCTTAATATAATCCTTATTTATTTTTTTATATTAAATATGGGAACTTATCGGCAAATACAAAAGTTTCGCAGACCAAACAAACGTCATACTTTCCTTAGTTTATTTGATCGAGTCTCATCCTCAAGTCTTGTGTTTATCCTTTGGTAACGGACCTCATACTTTTCTTAGTTTATTTGATCGAGCCTCATCCTCAAGTCTTGTGTTTATCCTTCGGGATCCCTTAGTTTATTTGATCGAGCCTCATCCTCAAGTCTTGTGTTTATCCTTCGGGATAGATACAGTTTGAGGTATAGTGCTCTTTCATTTAAACTATGAAAAATATGGGGTCAGTTTCATTTCATATTTTTCTAAAACTTATATATATGTGTAAATTAAAACGTCCTTCTGAAGCAGGAGACAGGATTTCGATTCCGGCAGCCGACAACTTCCAACGCGCAACTCCACAACCTAAAATAGTGTCGACATGGGCATATAGAACTGCTTATAAGACTCTTATAAGAATATCCCCATATAGACTTATTTTTGCAAAAACANATAGGATCTTAACCGGTGTCGATCTAATCAACTTTATCATGCCCCCATAAATTTTTTAAAGAACTATAACCATAGGGTCATCTGATTTGACATCATAACTTGACACACTAGAAAAAACAAACTCATCACGATAAGGAGCTTGGAGCTAGCATGGTGGGCAGCACAACCATCTTCAATAGCAAAACATGTCTTCCCCTGCTAAACCAATTTTCTTCCTTAGAATTAAACAACCAAGTCATGTGATTTAGAGGTTGTCTTCTTATGCAACATAAATCCTCACCTTATCTTCAGGCCTTGGTACAACTCTGCTATACAATATAAGCCTTAACTCGTCTTAGGATTCTGAGGTTGTCATCTCTCATGACCTTAATCCTCACATCTTTTAGGTTATTTGTGTGATCGTTTCACACAAATGTGAGCCCTAATTAAATAAAATTGGCAAGATGAAACATTCAAATAATTTATCCTCAAAACTGAAGCCAAATAATATGATAGATTGAGAAGTCACCGAGGTTCTCCTACGGATTTGTGACATCCCCTAGTTCTTCCTCTTTTGGACACTACAACAAAATTCTCCAAATTTGAACTATTCCCCTTTCACACCTCTTTTTTTGAATTCATTGAAAAGTCCTATCCTTTTGATTTCTTTGGAGATAATATTTCCTGATTTTTTTCGAGAGTTTTCTTAGATGACTTCGATTATCTAAGATATAATTAACTATAAGGTCTTGCCCTTATAAAAAGCTTGTCTGAACCCAGCTTAATATAAACCCTATTTAATTCTTTATATTATATAAAGGAAATTGTCAGCAATTTAAACTGTTTTGCATACCAAATGGATGTCATATATTTCTTAGTTTATTTGATCGAGCCTCATCCTCAAGTCTTGTGTTTATCCTTTGNCAACTTAATATAAACCCTATTTAAGTCTTCATATTAAATAGGGGAAATTATCGACAAATAAAAAGGTTTCACAGACCTAACGAATGCCATATATTTCTTAGTTTATTTGATCGAGCCTCATCCTCAAGTCTTGTGTTTATCCTTCGGGATAGATAATCCCTTAGTTTATTTGATCGAGCCTCATCCTCAAGTCTTGTGTTTATCCTTCGGGATAGATACATGTTTGAGGTATAGTGCTCTTTCATTTAAACTATGAAAAATATGGGGTCAGTTTCATTTCATACCCAGGTACAGTGCTCTTTCATTTTAAACTATGAAAAATATGGGGTCAGTTTGATTTCATACTTAGTACAATGCTATTTCATTTAAATTATAAAAAATATGGGGTCAGTTTGATTTTATATTTTTCTAAAACTAAATAAGTGCTCTTTCATTTAAACTATAAAAAATATGGGTTCAGTTTGATTTCATATTTTTCTAAACATTAAAATGTCCTTCCGAAGCGGGCGACGAGATTTCAATTTCGGCGACCGACATCTTCCTACGGGCAACTCCTTAACCAAAATAGTACCGACACATACCTTACTCATCACATGCCAAGATACCGTTCTCATCATCACTATTACCACCAAGACCATCAACTTACACCTACTCAATGATCCATATGTGGCCACATTGAAATTATCACCAATTGTTGTATGGTTTTGAGTGTAATGTTCAATCTCATACCCTAGCATTGGGTATTACTGTAGGTTAAGTAGAGACAAGATAATTCTCATATGTATGTCTCGAATGGTATCTTGGCGGGTCCTCTTGGTGTATATTTTATTTTAAGGATGATTTTCCCCAACAAATTGTAATAAGTCCACATGTTCTCTAAAATATTCAAAATCTTACAAGGGTGCAGGAGAATAACTCTAAACTACCTTGAAATTTTCCAAACTATCTCAAGTTTATTGGGTCTTAATACCTTTGTTAGGTCAACTATCCGATGCTAATTTAAGATTGCATTGCTTTTAGAGATGTGCTCGTTGTCTTAATTTATTCTTGAATTCAAGGCAAATGATTGGTTTTAACATTCAAAATTATGAATTCCACATGATAATTAATTTAACTACTAAAAATGGGTTCTCTATCTTTAGAAAATTTAAATGATGTTGCCCTAGGTTAGGGCACTAATTTTAAAAAAATAGAGATTTTTTAAAATTTAATTTGATTTCTATAATTATTAAGTGATTTTTAAAGGAAATAAAATACACAACAAATTTATATTTTAAAATAAAATTTTATTTTCCTCTAATTCCCTTAACCACAAAGAACTCACAAAACTTAATTTTGTATTTTTTTTCTTTATGCTTTATTTTATATAATTAGTTTACCAAAAAAGTGGTGATTAACATGAAAAATTAATTCTCTCAGTGTTAGGGTGTTCTCTGACTTTGGAAAATTTGGAGGACACTCATGATGACATGAGTAACAAACCCACACAATTTTAAGTTATCGTGATGAGTATTTGATTTTTAATGATTAAAAAGTGATTTTTTTTTTGGTTTAGTAATTTCTCCTATGCCTACTGAGTATGGGGGTATTTTATTTTATTTTTGTGATTTTTCAAAGCCAAGATATGAATTTTAAAAGTTTCATTCCATTTTCTGTAATTAAATAATTAAGAAAATCCCAATTTTTTTGTTTAACTGCGCGCATTGGATGGATCCTCCAAAGCATCAAAACTCCATGTGACACCTCCCCATGTGCACTGCTTTATGCTTCATCCGCCTCATCAGCATGTTATGAACCATCCATTGAAAATGCACGCGATCAAAAGGTTCCAGTTTATCGTCCCAAATGAAGAGTAAACCGTGAACCATCCAACTAAAAACTGTAAGGTCTTTCTTGAAAAAATGATGTGTAGTTTATTCCTATACCTTCATCTAAGTAGGACGAAAAGTCTATATGGCTACTTTATCATGACATGCATATTTTCTTCACAAAGGTCCAAATAGAGACGAAAGTAGAGTTTTCGGGTCAATACCTTTGTCCAAGAGGTTAGGCCTCTATTGGATGGTTTTAGAAGATTCACTTGAGTCCCATAAACTCACTCCAAGTATTGGATTCCTCTAAAAATAGGTCCAAGTAAAAACTCGACCAAAAGGCGATTCATACTTGGTCTAGGACTAGGTTAGAAGACTTGACAAAGGGAGATTTTAATGGGGAATGGATTTGAAGCTTTTGGAACAATTAGATTTGAGTTTTGGTGAATTTTATGAATGGCCAAAAAATATCATGATTTTGCAGTTGAAATTTATGGCTTTGTGATGGGTGGAAATGGCTAAGGAGACTCAGAAGGGGTTGTTGAGGGCTACAAGAAATATTGGAAGCAATTTGGCAGGTCTTCGCAAATGTTGGGTTGAGTGTGTTTATTTTGAAAATGAAAATGATGGCTTTCAAAAGCTCAGCCAAGGAGGCAGAGACTGTTTTGCCGAGGAAAAGCCTTTAGGAAAGATGAAGTCATTTGTCTCTCAAATGTCCCAGAGAGGCAAGTTTTAATGGTGTTTCTTTCACCTAAATGGGTGGTTGGCTCACCCAACACAATTAAACAAATATTTTTACTCCAAAAGATTGTTAATAACTTGGCCCAAGTTATATTTAGCGGCTTGTGTAAATAAATGAAATGATTTAGAAAATAGATAATAAGCCTTCACACTACGGGTAATATGCAAGTATACGTATCGTTTCGAGTAATAAAAGATTTTTCTTAAAAACCCCAATATCGATTCCACAAGAAAAGTTGTAACTCTTAATATTGACTTGCAAAACCTNGGGTACAGTGCTCTTTCATATTAAACAATGAAAAATATGTGGTCAGTTTGATTTCATACTTCAATATCCTTTCGAAGCGGGCGACGAGATTTCAATTCCAACTACCGACAGCTTCTTACGGGCAACCCCACAAACCTACCCGAAATAACACCGACAATAACACTACATCAGGATAAAGATAAAAAATTGCTCCTATTTGGCACAATATATATTTAAATTATTTATTTCATCTCACTTAACCAAAAACTCATTGTAGTGGGAAATAAACTTTCTCATATTAGAAAACTTCATCACATAAACATAGTTTAGTAGTTACTATTTTAAACTTTGCTTTTAAGTTTTGCTAATAGTTAATAATTTAGTTCTAATGGTATCTCAAATATTCAAAACTAGTGACAATAATTGTGTTTTATTTCTGTGAATTTCATTGTTAATTTATCATTTCAAATTTAAACATTCCTCGTGGGATCAATATTTGGAACTTAAATAGAAAGTATTATATTACTTAATGATGATACGTATACTTGCATAGAATCTCAATATTAAGTGCTTAATATTAATATTCATAAAATACCACATCAAATTTTTGGCACCGTTGTAAAGCAAAGTCAACTTTATAAATTTTTCACAACTTTATTACCCGTGATCACGAACGCCGTTAATGATTTGTGCAGAGCTATTCTATTAAGGGATGAGCAAGTCAACCAAATCGAGAAAAGAATGGAAGAGATGGCCACTACAATGGTTTCCATGGATACAGTTCATGGACAATCTCAACCACAATGGTTAGCTTCTCTAGAAGTCAACCAGCTAGAAATTGTACATATCACTGTTGATAGAAGATGATGCTACCTCGGCTAACAGAGATGATCAACAAATGAAGGACTCTCTCCAAAGCGTCATACCAGAAAAATAATTTAAACAAATGGTCGATCAAGTTCGAGAGGCCTTGGCCCAATGTAAGTGTGGTACAATGATTTTAGAGGGTAGACCTTACCCGGAGGAGTTCGATGCCATACCCTCCTATATGGGTTTTCTGTCACCAAAATTTAAGATATTTGACAGGACTGGAAATCCCAGACAACATATAGCACATTTTTGGGCTAGTTGTGGCAATACTGGACGTAATGAAGCCTTGCTTTTCTATCAGTTTGTCCGCAGCTTATCAGAGATAGCTTGTGATTGGTTTGCCGAGTTCTCCAACGGATCAGTGAAGATGTTCTCTGAGTTAGAACAGTTGTTTGTAAAGAGGTTTATTGGAGCACAACATCATGTTTCTATTGGAGATCTCGTGATAGAAAGGAAAAACCTTAGCGAGACTTTAGTGCATTATATCTTGAGGTGGAGAAATCTTTGCATGAAATGAGAACCTCAGCTACAGAAACATCATGCAATTAAGATTCTACTCAAAAGCATCAATGAGCCGATAACTTTCATGATTAAGGGAGAGACTCACCATCAAGTCCTTCGAGAAGCTACCAAGTAAAGGTAACAATCTAAAAAAGAAGTCAAGCATTTGGAGTCTCATTAAAAGGCCAAGAAGCCTAGGCCAATTAGATCATTCGAGAAAAAATCTAGAATAGTGGAAATAATGGATAAAGGAAAGCAGCCAATGAAGATTCAGGCAGAGTACTCTCATTAGAATTCACAGCCGTCATCACAACAAATCCAGCAGCAATAAACATAGTAGTTTGGCCGCCAACCTAGCCAGTAGTTGCACTAGGGAGGATCATACCGAATAAAGAATAAGAGGGGCCTGACCCTTTTAGAATGAAAGAAGAGGGTATATTCCTTCAAAGATGAAGTTATACCCAAAATGTTCAGAAGTCTAATGAAGAAGCCTGAGTTTAGACTGCCAGATCCAAGGAAACTTGAGGAAGTCAACAAGAAAGATCAGCCCAATTATTGCCCATACCACAGATTGCTTGCACATTCTATTGAGGAATGTTTTGTCTTCAAGGATTGGATCGAGAAAAATCTTAAGGAAGGGAATATAACAATCCTGAAAGATTATTTAAAAGAACCTGAAAGAGGTTCTGTAAATAAGATTTCGGCTGAGCCAACTGCTTCGATAGATCCATATTCAAAAAAAGATGGATGAAGTACAGTTTGGAGCAAGTCATCCAAGAAAATATTAGATCAGATCCAAACCGCATCAGCATAACCTGTCATCTAGAGTCAGCAACCCAGTGGGTCCAAGTTTGAGATTTCACCAAGAAAGCCAGCACAATTGAAGAGGAAGAAGAAGAATGCCATTGTGAAGACTGATAGCACGGTGGATAGGATAGGTGCTACTTATGTTAGATTGGTTGTCTCAAATTCGGGGAAGAAAATCCTAGAACCCATGACTATGTATGATTATCTTTTTACCCCACCAGATTATTATGAATATAATGATTATGATTTCAACTATATTTTAATAGTTTCTAGAGATAACGTAACTGAATTTGCTCAATCTAACTCTGATCTTGATTCCTAAATAAATCCTCAAATTGTACTTAAGTCCAATGAACCTGTTAATAGAAGTGAAGAAGACATCGACGATACCAGTTATGATATCACCGAGAGTAAGAAGCCAGCCTTTGAGTGTCACGGTGCACCACTTGCTATCAACTTGGATCTCTCTCATGAAGAAGAGACACAAAAAAAATTTGCCTAAAACATTTGGGGAAAAAGAAATCACAGAAATATACCTAAGGAGCGGAAATGTATTACCCCCAAGAATAGCACCAGTAAATAAAGGAAAGTAAATAGTCACACAAGAAGAGTTATCTCCACCTCCACCAGTGGAAGAAACACATAACCAAGTAAAGATCAGAGGATTATGTAAAGTGGATTATAACATGCTAAATCATCTTAGGAGGTTTCCAGCCAAAATAAGCATTTATGACGCTATAATCTTGTCAAAGGAGATGAGAGAGTCTCGGGTTTCATCCTTGCTTGACCCAGATATTTTCTTGGCTCAATTGACATGCACATCCTCGGATGAAGTTTGTTCATTAAAGGAACAACCTGGGATAACTCTTATAGATGAAGACTTGTTGCTCGGTACCACTGACAACAACTGACAGCTTTATATCTTTGTTAACATTGGTAGATTCTTATTGTCCAGAGTTTTGGTAGATCCTAGAGCATCACTCAACTTAATGAGTCTATGGACATTGGCTTATTTAGACATTAAGGCTTAGGAGCTTACAGCCAATAAAATGATGTTCAGGGGATTTAACCAAAAGGGAGAAAAACCCTTGGATCAATTACATTGCTTATGAAAGTTGAAGAATTAGTAACAACTGCTAAATTCCATATCATCGATGCTGAGACCTCTTTCAATACTCTACTTGATCGATCATGGATTCATGAACACAACATGGTTCCTTCATCCCTACACCAATGCATTAAGTATTACAAGGAAGGACAAGAACACTACATCAAGGGAGATTTACAAGCATTTTTTAGTTCATGAAGTTGACATTCATGAAGACGTCGCCTACTACATGCCTCCAAAGAAAACTATCTTCTCTCGTGAAGTTGTGACAACTAAAAAGTCAGATTTAGAAAGATCACAAGGGAAAAGCCATTTAGCTCTACTTTAGCTATCTTCTACCAAAATTTTGCTTCATGTTGGTGGGGGTTTTTTTAGTTTGCGAACCCGAGGATGAGGCTGGGAACGTGGACGAGGAAGAACTAGTATGATTTTTGAATGGACTAAGCCGACCATCAACATTGAGATGGAGGAAAGTCCTGATACAAAAAGCTTTGAGGAGGAAATGAAGATGATAAAACAGAAGAAACCACAGTATGAGATATCCTTGGAAGATGTGAAGAAAAGCGAATATGAGACGATGAATCATCGCATAAACCACAATGTGAATGCCATGATGCTTCAATCCACCCTCAAAAGGTTGAGATTTTGGAGGTCAAAGAAGTCCGCAGTGTTGGTTTGAAGCCAACCAAGTTTTACGATGCTTCCTCTTCTACTAGTTGTGAAAATCATGTAAATTTTAAAGAAGATTCTAATGAATTAATGGAATTACCTTTTGCTTACTTTTATCCTTATGTACAAAAGCTAATTCAACAAGAAATTTTCCCAAAATGAATATTGAAGGATAAATTAAATCTTTTTGAAAGATTGTGGAATGTTAAAAGTCGACGATCCAACTTGAATGTTGTAAGATTTGGTATTGTGGGAGCAGTCGATAACTTAGAATTTTGCATGGTTTTTACTAGCAGATTGGAAGAGGATTGCCTTGATTTAGAGGATGACTCTCAAGAGTAGTTAATAGATGACGCTCCACCAAAATTTGAAGTAGAAATTAGGTCGATTATTGATGAATTTAAGGAGGTCAACCTCAAGACTGAGGAGCAGCCTTGCCTACCTTTATAAGTTCTTTACTCAGCAGTGAAGAATCTATGGAGCTAATCAAGCTATTATCAGAGTTCAAGGATTTTTTTGACTGGAGTTATGATGAAATTCCAGGGTTGTCCCTAGAGGTCGCAGTGCATAAACTCGTGGGGGACAAAGATATGACCACAATAAAACAAGCTCCTAGGAGAATAACCCTCGAAATAGAGCAGCAAGTCTTTGCCGAGGTGAAGAAATTAATAGACACCAAATCTGTGTGAGAAGAGCAATACCCCACATGGTTAGCCAACATTGTTCCAGTTAAGAAGAAAAATAGACAAATTTATGTATGTGTCGACTTCAGGGATTTAAACAAAGCATGTCCAAAAGATGAGTTCCTGTTGCCGACGCTAGAATTAATGGTGGACATCACATCGACATATGAAATTATCTCTTTCATGGATGGATCATCAGGTTACAACAAAATCAAGATGGCTCCAGAGGATGAAGCACTTACAGCTTTCAGGACACCAATTGGGATCTTTCGCTAGACTGTGATACCATTCAGGATAAAGAACACTGAAGCAACATATCAATGAGTAATGATGATGATCTTTGATGAACTCATTCACAAATAAGTGGAATGTTATGTGAATGATTTGGTCATCAAGAGTAAATAGAAAAAAGACCATTTGTATAATTTGAGGATTGTGTTTGAACGATTATGACAATAATCTCAAGTTGAATCCCTTAAAGTGTACCTTTGGCGTCACCTCTAGGAAATTTATGGGATTTATTGTCCCACATCAGGGAATTGAGATCAACCCGGATAAGATTAAAACTATCTTAAAAATACCTCCTCCCAAAACCTTGAAACAACTATGTTCCTTCTAAGGAAAGTTGACATATCTGAGATGCTTTATTTTTAATCTCTCAGGTAGGTGTAAGCCCTCCTCGACATTAATTAAAAAGGAGGCCAAATTTGTTTGGGAAGAGAAATGCCAACGAGACATTGACGATGGTAAGAAAAATTTAATAACATCTCCTATTCTGGCGGCCCCTATCCCAAGAAAACCTTTGATACTCTATATTGTCGCCTTAGACGGCTATGTCGGTGCCTTGTTAGCTCATGTCAATGACGAGGGTAAGGAAATTGTGCTCTACTACTTGAGTCATCGTCTAATACCGATAGAAGTAAAGTATCTGCCCATTGAGAAGTATTTTTAAGTTTTTATTTTTATTGCTCAAAAGCATAGACACTACGTGCTTTCACATAAGGTAACCCTAATTTCAAAGGTTAATTTATTGTAATATTTTATGACCCAACCAATACTTTTCAGATGTCTAGCGAGATGGTCATTGATTTTATTACAATTTGACATAAATTTTGTTCCCCTCCATGCTATTAAGGGAAAAATTTTAGTAGATTTTCTCGCAGCATACCCACTTCCAGCTAGGTCCCCTGTTAATGAGTAGTTACCAGATGAACATGTATTACAAATGGAGTTCTCGAGTGCACAACACTAGGAGATGCACTTCAATGGAGCTTTGTCAGTCACAAAAGACAAAGGATCAGGAATAGTTAAATCGAGCAAAGTAGGAATTGGTCTGAATTCCATCATGCCAGATAGGGCATGTTGAGATTCTCCTACCACCTGATAAAGCCACGCACCAACAATGAAGCAGATATGAAGCACTAATCACTGGATTGGAATAGGCAATCTCAATGGATATAACAAAAATTTTCCATATATTGCGATGCTTTATTCAACAAGTCGCCAGACAATATATGATTTTGAAGATAAGGTTAGCAGAATATCATCAGTACACAATGAAGCTTCTTAAACAGATTCCTAATGTAAATCTCTACTGGAACCTTCGGGGAGATAATGCCCATGACGATGCTTTAACAAAATATGCCAAGAAATTGGTGTGTCCCCCAAAGGATTCCATTGACATTACGATACAAAGATGTCAGGTTTTATCTCGGATTGACTTTGAAAATCTACATAAGCTCAATAAAGGAGAATGAATGATGACTGTTGCAATGACAGATAATACCAAAGACTGGCGCAAGCCATTCATAGAGTATTTGCAAACTGGAAAGATGTCATAGGACAAGTCTAAAGCATATGACTTCATAAGAAGTGCTATTTCATTCACTCTAGTGGGTGATGTCCTCTACAGGACATCATTTGACCAGATGTGGCTGCGATGTCTAAGCAGGGCCAAAGCATAAAATATTATCAAAGAAGTACACACCAGATTGTGTGGTAGCACACCAGTCAGGGCAGAAGACGAAAATGAAGATCAAAATACACAAGTATTATTGGCTAATAATGATATTTGATTGCATGGCTATAGCTAGAAGGTGTCACCTTTGCTAATTGCATGGGGTGGTCTTACCCTAACCTCTGAATGTGCTACACCCAACTGTTGTCTTTTGGCCATTCTAGCGTTGGGGCACGAACATAATAGGTCCAATAGATTCTCCATCTTTTAAGGGACATAGATTTATCCTTGCTGCTACAAATTACTCCTATAAGTTGGTAGAGGTAGTACCATTATGAGAGGTTACAACACAGCATGTTTTGCAATTTTTTAATAGCTAAATTGTCTACCGTTTTGGTATACCGCACAGAGTGATTTCCGAGAACGAGACAACCTTCAAAAACACATGTTGACCTCACTTTTGGTTGAAGTCTAGTTTCCTCTTTAGTAGCCTAGGATCTAGCCATAGGACTTTTCTATTCACTATTCATAGAGGTCTAGAAAAGGAACCCTCAACATTAGAAATTCTAAACCTTCTTTTGCTCAGCTTGAAGTTCCACATGTTAGTTCTAACATCTAGTACGTAGTAAGCGTGATCAATATTGGGGAGCTCATTAGGCATCTACATAGGACTGCTTGGCCTTAGGGTTGACCCTGAGTATTGGTCTAGAGCTAATACACTCACATACACTCACTTTCACTCACATCCCACTCAGAAACCTAAATCCAAACTTGTTGTCTTTGACCCCTTAACCCTTTGGGAGACTCATGTAGATGGTCCCATAGACTCAGTAGCTCTGGGCTAAAGTCTAGCTTAGACCAGTACATGAAGGACCCAAAGTAGAGGATTCCATTGGTTCATGGCTCAAATAGGGTTGTTGGTACCTCACCTTTACCAGAACACCCGTAAATCCCAAATTTGACAAAAATTCCAAAAATTACCCAAATCACTGAAATTTACTCAAAAATCATCTCAAATCATTTGAAACCACCCAAGTTGCCCAAAACTCCCCAAATCTACTCAATTTACCAAAATACCCCCCAAATTGGCCAAATTTACAAAAATACCCTTGATGGGCAAAACTTTCCCAAAACCCTCAAAATCAATTCAAATGTCTACAAAACCAATTTAAACCCTTAAGTGAATCCAATTTTATCAATTTCACCAACTTTGACCAAAAGCCCCATATTGCCCTTAAGGCCCAATTTCTCCAAATTCACCCCAAATGTCCATCAATTTCATCCCAATTTTTCCCTATTTTCAATTATAAGCTCAAATTCATCATGTCAATGATCATTTCAAACAAAATTCAAGCTTAATTGACCCATGCTTTGAGCTCAAATTTGATCTAAATAAAACCCCCAATTTTGACCAAATGATCCAATCTCACCCAATTGAACCCCATAACCCACTTGATTGCCTCAATTTGGAACCCAAAATCTTCCTAAAATTCATAACAAACAAATTGAGACCTCAATTGTCCTTGCTCAAGCTTTAATTTCACTCAATTTCAACCCAAATCTAAATTTGCCCAAATTTAGCCATGTGCCCAAATCCCACCAAATTGAAGGTCCTAACCCCAAAATTGGAACCCAATTATTGTTGAAAACTCTTCATGACATTCCACAAGACCAATTTGTACTTTCAAATTGGAATTAGCCCAACTCTAGCCCAACCTAAACCCAAGTCTAACCTAACTTCCCCAAATTTACTAAAGGCCCAAATTTCTTCATATTGACCCACCAAATCAATTCAAAACTAATCCAATTTTCTCTAAACCTCTCATGAAAATCACCCACACAAAATTGATCAATTAATTGGGCTCAATGTCATGGCTAGCTTAACCCAAACCTAAATTTAAGGCAATTTGACCCAAATTGAACCCCTTCACCAAAATTGACTTAGCCATTCCAAATTGACAAAATTAATGTCACCACAACCACCATTTGAACTCTATTGACCAACCTAAACCCACCATAATCACCTATTTGAGCTATGGACCAACGGTCCTTTGATTTAATGGATCTTAGCTATATGTACCCTTATTTTGAAAATACTTCGCCATTATCACTTGCCATTGGGAGTAAATCTTAATTAATCCTTCCCTGACCTCCTTGAGCCAAAAGGTGACTGAACCCTGACCAACCTCTAACTTAGCCATTGGAAACAGTTAGCTCAAAGGAGCCGAAAAGGCCAAAACCAAAAATTTGAACTCTCTGACTTGGCTCACTCAAATTGCACGCTTGTGCTCTTCTTCACTCCACCTCAGCAAGCCTTAGCACCCATTGCTAAGCCTTGAGCTCCACCAGGTAGCCATGGATTTAAAATTGACCCCTCCATGACCAAAGGGGAGGTTAGAAAAACCCTTGGGGAAAATTTTCCCATTTGCTTCCAGAGACTCTCCAATAACTCCTCAACTCAATCCCACCACTTTCCCCCTCGGGTTCCCACTGTAAGAGCTCAATTTTGAGTTCAAAAATTTAGCTCGAACAAGGACATATTTCCACACACCACCATAGTCCGCCAAACTCCAATTAATTGTGCCCACACCATCACCAAAGCAAGAGGAGTTGATCCCCCACAAAAGCTCCCTCTAAAACAACCTCTGACATAGCACTAAACTAACACCTGAAATCGAGCTTGGTCAAAATCATATCTAAATAATTAACTAGGACCTAGGACTTTATTTGGAGGTTCGCTGGACCCAATTAAAGCTACCACAACCTTCTGATTTAGGCCTCTCCTCTCAGACAAAGGTATTGAACCTCAACCCTAATTAGAGCTTATTTTGATTCTCCATACGTATTTACTTTATTTCATGTCGTATAAGCCATATAAATATACTCATATTATGTACATGAAGGTATAAGAACAAACCCCATGCAATTTGGTTGAGTCTAGATGAGGATCTTTAGGTTTTATTGTGATCAGCTCTCGGGTTAGGTCATTTGGGGACGATGAAAGGATTCATTGGATTGCGCGTGTATTAGATGGATCTAGGAGATCAAGCCGGACAAAACCTTGGAGCAAAAAGATGGGTTGTGTCGCAGTTGAGAAGGATGGTGGTGTTAAATATGGCAGAGCACCGCATGTGAGTTTGGAGACACCATAGGATGAGTTGGCGCCGCATGTTTAAAAAGAAAATATGGATTTTTTGGAATTAATTGAATGCTTAAAATTCAAAAATCCATATTGTTTTATAGAAAAATCATAAAAATAAAAGAAAAATATCCTCTTTCTCAGTGAGCAAAGGAGAATCATGTGGATTTAAAAAAAATATTATTTTCTTACTCCATGATTTCAAATGAATTAAATACTTTCTAGAGTATTTTAATTCATTATGATCAAACTTTTCTCACCATGGCTTGAAATTTTGATAGTTTATTCCCCATGACAGAGGCTATGTCCTCTGATTTTTCAAAGCCAAAGGACATATTTATGCTACTAACCTTAATTTTCAAATGAAGATGACTTGTTTGGATTTTTTTAATTATATAAATTAAAAGATTTTCTTAATTTTTTTAATTATTAAAATTAATAAGAATAATTTTAGTAGGTTTCCTATGGTCAGAGAAGCTTAGGAAAAATATCAAGATTTCTTGAATAATTTTGTAAATTTCTATATTTGCTTAGGTGTATATATCTTGTAGTAGTTCATGTAAATTAAATACTAATAAAACTTAACAAAGTCAATTACAGATTGTGTATAAAAATCATGTGTACCCACCCTAAAAAATTAAAAATTATTTGATTAAGTTTGAGGACTAAAGTTGCTTTTCTAAGAAACCTTGTATTTTTGTATAAAAATAATTATAATAAATTAAATACACTTGGAAAATTATAAAAATTAATTTTCTGAGTTCCTTGTGATCAGGGGTACTTAGGAAAAAAAGTCATTTTTAAGAAAATACTTGATTTTTTAGCCTTATTTTGAATTTAAAATAATTAAAAATCCAAAAAATATAAAAATATTTTAAAATGTGGCTAATGGTCTCCAGATAACTTGAGACACATTAAAATATTTTTTCTAAATTTTCCTAGTTAAAAATAAATTTTAAAACCTTTCAAAAAAAATTTTCCTTGTTGTTCTCATTAAAAATAATTTTAATGGTTAAATTAAAAGTCATAAAAATACAAATTTTGTTCATCTGAGTCTTCTGAACTTAGAGATGTTTAATAAGAATATAAAATTAATTTTTCTAATTAAAAAATTATTTTCCATTTAATTAAATCAAACAAATTTGTTAATAATTAAATAGTAATAATACATATTTAATTCAAAAATTCATGAAATTTTGTCTCAGTGTTTCTCTGCCCTAAAGGGGTCTCTAGTAATTTACTCATGAATATGAACTTTATTTTTGATAGTTAAGTAAAACCAACTTTGAAAATATAACTTTCTAAATTTAAGTAATTATTTAAATAAAATTAAAATAGATTTTGAAAATCCACATTTTCTCCTATGATGTTTTAATTGAACTATGGATACGACACTCTAAATTCTCAAAGTTATTTGAATTTTGATTAATGAGTTATGAGGTGAAGAGTCTCAAAGGAAAAGGGGTAACTTTAGATTTTGGTTTCTTAATCAAAATTTAGAGTTAACAAAGGGAAAATGGGTAATTTTTAACCTACTGAACTTGTTTGGATGATCGAAATACAATGAGACTAAAATGTAGAAACTAACTTGCCACCTTTTCTATAATATAAACAAAAAATCCTAACTTCCCTAATCATCATGACTTAGAAGTCAATTAAGATCAAATGATTCTTAAGTGAAGGACTTATGCTATGAAGATGATTATTATCAACTATAAAGCTTGAAATGCTCCAAACAATAAAACTTACACCCTGTTGGGTCAGAGAGCCTTCTAACACCCTCGGCGCACTAGAAAACCACCTTTATGAAGGTATGCTAAGCCAGTTAGGTTGGAGAAGCACGTGGACTCCTCCTTGGGACATACAAATATGTATGCAGTTATGTAAATTGATCCTTACATATTATAGAGACCCTATTAACTTATGCAGAAAAGTAAAATTGCTATTTTTAAATCCTGAATAGTTTAATCCTAAATTTTAATTATATTGAATATTTTATTTAGGATTTTGTAGAAAATTAGGAATTCAAGTCTTAAAGAGCCTATATTTCATCGTTAAATCCTAGATAAACCACAGAAAGAAATAAAGAAAACACATGTAAATGCAGTCATGCAAAATCATACAAAAAGAAAAAAAAGTCAAATCAAAATAAGAAATAGGTCGGTGTCATTGGGTCGGCAACATGTCCCAGGAAAAAGAAGTGGTTTTACTCCGCATATATATGCCTGATCCTAATTCTATACATCAATATAAAATGCAGAATTAAGATACGAGGTACTACTGTCTGTTCCTGGTCCTCTCCAAATGGTTCGTATGCCAAATGCCTCAGAACCCTTGTGTATATCTTATGTCTGCTACATGACTCTCTTAGACTCTAAGAGTACATAAAGAAAAGAGAAAGGATCAATCCAGCATGAAATCAAGTGTCAGCGGGAATGCTCACATGGAAATAATGTATCTTGAGCCATGTCTTAAAAGTGGGGGAGCTAAATAGAACCTGAGTGTAAAAGAGTCAGAAATCATCATATGCTCCCCCAATAGCGGTACCTATGTCTGTGCATATAAATAGGCATGGCTCCCTACAGAAGAACGCACTAACATACTACATTACATATGTAGCATGTAGGCGCACCATAAGCACAATGCAAAAGAAAGATACCTAGCTAGGGAAACCAATCCAGCAAAGAAAAATAGTCAGGCATCAAAAAGACTACATAGCACCCTAAATTCTAGCCTAGCACTCCATCTAACGAAAAGTGCATTAACCTAATATCTAAGTGCGGGGTAAGTCTGGGTATAGTATGACTTATATGGGGTCGATATACCAGCCCTATCCTAAATATCTAAACGATCTAAAAGGTGTCACAAAGAGCGGTGACACCAATTAGATCTATTATATCCTTAGCATAGTCATACTCGTGTCAATCCCGATGACTTAACTCGCATTGCTCACTGAGATCAACCAGTCAAGCAATGCTTGTCAAGGCATTGCGACCAAAAAGGCATACTCGTGTCAATCCCGATGACTTAACTCGCATTGTTGTCGGCACTATTTTTGGTGTGGGGTTTGCCCGTAAGAAGCTGTCGATCATCGGAATTGAGATCCCGTTGCCCGCTTCGGAAGGACGTTTTAAAAAGTTGGGTTTTGAAAAAGATGAAGTCAAACTGACTCCATAATTTTCATAGTTTAGCTGAAAGAGCGCTTTACCTCAAATCCTGTATCTATCCCGAAGGATAAACATAAGAATTGAGGGTGAGGCT
>JXCR01148049.1:50690-73696 GCA_002079205.1 Phalaenopsis hybrid cultivar
TTAAAAATAATAAAATTATTTCCTAAGACTACTCTGGCCATAGGGAACTCATATGAATATTTGTAGAATTTTTTAAACCACATGCAATTTTCTATAATTTTTTGAACAGAAAATGCATAAAAACTTAGAAAATTAAGATCTCTGTCTGGAGATCTCCTATGTCTTTGGAAAAATGCTCAAATTGTGCATCTAGATAGAGGCTACAACATATAAAAATTTAGGGTCAAGGTGATAATCTAATATGAATGGAGAATTGAAAAACCCATAACCCTAATTCATTTTTTATAAATAATTTATGCATCAAATTAATGTGAAAATATTTCCACATGGTTCTCCTCTGTTGACTAAGCAAGAGAATATTTTTATTTTATTTTTATGAATTTTCTATGCAAAGTTATGTATTTTTGAAGTTTAGGGGCTATTTTCTGAATTTATTAAATNCTGACTGGATCCTCGGATTCGTCGAAAAGCCACGCGGCGCGCTTCTATTCGACGCTGCCTTCTGACTCAGCTGTCACGCGTCCCGCTGTATCGTCCCAGATGATCATCCGGCTTGATCTCCGNACTTAGCCCAAATGAATTTACTAAACTCAACTTAATGAGTTCCATAATTTCATTTAGNTAGTAAACATCCTATGAAATTAAGCCATTATAAATGGAGAGCTCGCAAAGGCTCGGGAGAGTGAGGGAGGTTATACCTTTGCTCCGAGAGGTTTAGCCTCAATCAGAGCTTCTTCACACCTTTTTTAGGTCCCAAAGAGCTTAAGGATGAAGCCTTTGGCTCTGGTGTAAAGCCTATGTATGTTTTTGACCAAAGACGATTTTGGGTGTTGGTTGAGAGCTATGTAGAGGCTATTTCAGAGGAGGAATTGTTGGGGGTTTGGCTTCTTTCACTGTTGTGAAGGTGTAAGGCCAATCTATTAGGAGTTTAGTGCTGTGTAGGTTGGGATTGGAATTTTTCCTGGTTTCGGGCAAGAATTCCAGCTCAAAATTAGATTGCCATGGTGGATTTGAGAGGGGAAAGTGGATTGGAATGTGCTAAGGGTCTCTTAGGGAAGCTCTCTGAGGAGTTTGGTAGGCCTTAGTGAAAATTTTCTACCACACCACTATTCATGGACGTGGGGTGGATTTTTTAGAAATTGGCTATGTGGTTGCTTGGCTGGCCAATTGAGAGGTTAGCCCCACTGCTTAGGTGTCAAGCAGAGNGGATGAGTCCTAGTCTTTTTTATTTTACAACTCTTAATTTTAAAATCTAAAACTAATAAACGATGTTGGGTATTTAATTATCACTTGGAATGACCTTACAATATTTACAATCACGATTATCTCTTCTTCTCATAAGAAAATAATCAATTTGTGTTTTATTAGATCCACTCTTATAAGTAATAAGATGTCCATCCCTTTTCTTGAATAAAGTATTAGTAATAACAAAATCATACGCTAAAGCAAAATCTAAAATAGCTCTACCTTCTTCATTAGTTATTCCAAAACCGTAGCCGCTATGAATATTTCTGAAATCTTCTACCACTCTACCGACATGTCCATTTAAATCTCATCCAATAAAAAGTCCTTCNGCTTCCACGGGCAACTCCTTAACCTAAAAATAGTGTCGACAGCTCCTGGCGAATCTGCTGGGGAATTGCTTCTCTCTCCATTTAAATCAGGAAATATTATCCTCATACATCGGTAATATATTCATGTCCCTCATGAACCAAATTACCCTTCTTCCATTGGCATGTTTTATCCATTTCTGTCTTAGTAAAGTACGGTCAACTCATTGGACTTCAAGACTGTCTGTTCAACCACCTTTGAATAGAAAGGTTTAGGTGAACATTAAGGACCTTTTAATCTTTGTGTGGGGTCGGACCCCCAATAGGTGTGTTGGTGGACTAGTTCCGCCTGGGCATTGTGCGTTGTACAAGTGGTCCACTGGGTCCTGAACTTCACTTTTTTTCCCTTTAGAGTTTGATTTGTTATTTTGTAAATTAAACCGGATTGTGTCGTGCTGCGTGTGCTCTTTAATTCTCATTATATTAATTAAATCCTTCTACTTTCAAACTATTGTTACTAAATCTTAAAATTTCCACAAATTAAATAAAGACTTACCTAGTCTACAGATCGACTTTTGTTAATTTTTTAGTGCTCGCACTAAGACTATGAGGTATTTGTTGAATAGTTAAGCCTAAAGCTTTCTTTTTTTGAAGCTGCTGTAATGGTGTTTCCAACGCTCAATTTCTCGTGCAACCTGCCGACAAGTCGTGATGCCCACAATGTCGTTCCCACCATCAAGTTCGGAGTTGGATTCAAATACCTCGAGGTCGTTCTTGGGAAAGCCCTGTTCGTCTAATGAAGATTGCTGCTCCGGAAATTCAGGAGCCATCAGTTGAGTTTAACCTAAACTGCCCTTAAGACTTCTCTTCTTACAAAAAGGCAAGTTTAAGACTGCCCTTAAGACTTAACCTAAACAGCTGAGTTTAACCTAAACTGCCCTTAAGACTACTACCACTATGACACCTACCAAGCCTATTGTTTTCGCTTCTGATAAGAGAAAAGAAGTCATGATCATCAAAGACTGGACTAAGGGATCGGTTGTCCTGTCGTCAGTATTCAAAATTTGATTAGGTTTGAGGAGTTAAATATAGTTAGGTAAAAATTATATAGTTGACTCCGCTATGCAATGGTGCTAAAAGCTTGAAGCAATATTTTATGAATTAGAAATTTAAGCAATTAATGTAGGGATTCTATGCAAGTATACGTTTCGTTATCAAGTAATAAAAGATTTTCTATTTAAGTCACAAAAATTGATCCCACGGGGAAGGTTTAAATTTGAAATGATAAATTTACTAGGAAATTCACAGAAAGTCAAAACAAAATTACTGTCATTAATTTTGAATGTTGAGATATTATTAGAACTAAATTATTTAACTAATAACAAAACTAACACAAAATTTAAACAATAACTTCTAAACCATTAAACTATATTTATGTGATGAAGATTTCTTATATGAAAAAGCATCTTTCCCACTACAATGAGATTTTGGTAAAATGAGATCAGATAAATAGTTTTAATATGTATTATGTCAAATATGAGCAGTTTTAATTATCTACCTTGATACAGTGTTATAGAAAATCATTGAATCATCTTAGGTTTGGTCCCTAAATCCGTGGTTGGGCTAGGTTTTAATATGTTATAGATAATGGCTCCCACTCCATAGCTCACACTTCCCTTCACCTGAAGGATAACTCTCGCTTTAGTTTTTAAAAATTAAGACCAAATTGAGGATTTTAGTCTGTCACCTTAAATATTCTATAATTCTACACCAAACAAAGTATGTTTTCGTATTTATTTGCACTTAATTTCATGAACAAATTTCTCCTTCATGGAATCAAACGTGATCATCACTCTATTGTAGAACTCATACTTCATTTCTCGAAATATATGTTTCACAATATATTTTAACAAATCAATTGGCTAGATCGAAAAGAAAATCAAGTTCAGAGTTGAAAAATCATAACAATTTATTTTATATTTTAATATTAGCACATTCATATTATCTCTTTATTTCACCATATCTTAGAGTAGGTAGAAAGATAAAGTAAACTACTCAAACTTCATGAGAAAGATACAACAAAACATAAATTTCATATATAAAAGAAAGTTTATAAAACAATAATAAATAAACAACACTTATCTCAAACGCTTTCTCAAAACAAATCCCTTGCAGCCTTTTCTAGGAAATGTAGGAAAAAGAAATCTCTCACTTTTCTCCTTCTCCAACACTCTTAGAGAAGATTTCACACTTAATCTCACCACAAAACTCTAATTATAAAAACAATTGACTCTAAATGGTTGTAGAATGAAAAATAGAAGAATGTGTGATGTGTGGAAGGTTGAATTGAGGAAATGAGATGTCAGGAAGAGTCACTTTTTTTATCAATTTTGGCCCCAAATAAAGCCCAAAGTCGGTTCTCTAATAGGTGCCTCCAAAAATTCTTTAAAAAGTGTCCAAATTGGTCGAATCTTCTAGAAACAGGGGCAGAACCGACATTGGCGTCGTCGGTGCACATTCTCGTGCTATCAGCATCAGCGTTCCGCAATTTAATTTGCTGCTCTCTGTGAAACGATGTCGTCGGTGCTGCTTCTGGAGCCTTCGGCGCTGAACAAATTTTCAACTTCTTCATTTTTGCTTCAAATTTCATCATTTTTGCTTCCTTTTGTTTCAAGTCCTAAAATTCAACAATCTGCAAGAAAATATAAAAATATCTTCCATTAAAGTGCAATATCACCAAAAATGAGTATAAAATATGAATTTAAAAATGCATATATTTTTTGTGTATCAAAATCCCCTAAACTTACATGTTACTTGTACTCAAGTAACTCCTATACTATATAAAAATATGACTTTTGGTAAAGAATTTAACTTCTAGATTTATATATCTTAGTCCAATAAATATAGTAGCATAACTTAAGAAAAATTCAAAACAACTTCAGTTAATACTAAAGGTATAAGAATATTTAGCAATCAAGTTCAAGATTTATGATTCTTCTATTCTTTTCAAGAAAAATTGTAAATTGTCATATTAAAGTCACTTAAAGTATTCACATGAAAAAGAACTTCATAAAACTTTACTAGTAAATAAAATAATTATCAAATAAAAGTTTAGAAAATGTAGCAAGCCTTCTTTTTAAATTGATTCAAGTGAGGCCAATTTTTTATTAGTCATCTCCTTAAGCTTCTCCCCACATCTTTTATTTTCTTTTTGTTTTCTTTTCTTTTTTTTTTATATGTGAGGATTACTATATCTGGATAGCCTTTAAATATTTTAAACTTTACCATTCTCTTCTTAAAGTCAAAAACTCGTCACATTTCTTCACTTAACAAATTTATATTAGCTTAAAGATTTCATAAAATTTAATTCTTTTCTTCTTACAAGAACCTTTAATATTTTTAATATTTCAAAAATATAATTTTCTTTACTTAAAATAGAAAAAACATAGTCTTTTTCTTTTATACCAAATATCTTAATCTCTAAAATCAAACTTTTTTATTAAAAATTTTTACTTAAATTTACTTTATATTTAGAAACATAAATATAGTTATCTAAAGTTAACCTCTAATACTAAGGTCATGTTAAATTTAAAATTTTTTAAAATATAGCTAAATGATGACACATAAAATTAAGTTTCTTTCTTTAAAAAGGAATTTTTCTCCCCCTCCCCCCGCCAAACTTAAATAATTAAAAGATTTAGCATGAAAAACTAAAAAATAAAGGGTGGAAGAAAACATTAAATACATAAAGAGTAGACATACCTACTGAAGGTTCTATTTTTTGAAACTTTAATTTTAAAATACTGCAGGTGCTAATATAAAAAGCTACAAGACTTAAAACATTAAATTACACATAATACATATAAAATCTGTTGAGAAGAGTTAATTAAATACATTTGATAAAATACAAAAACTAACAACATAATTAAATTGAATTCCAGAAATGAAAAAAGTTTTAAAAACTGCAGTTCATAACTCAACATAACAACAAAACAGAGTCTCAAATCTAACAAATAGTTTCAACAATATAACAAAAACAAACAACAAAATAACAAAGTACAATCAAACATAAACAAAAAAATCACCAATCATCATCATCTTCATCTTCTTCTACACCCAAATTCTGTCGTTGATATGGGGTAAAAACAAGGTGAGTTGGAAACTAAATTGAATGATCACCCTTCATGTATCTCACCAATGCATCATCATGAGTGGCATCATATTCAAACTTTTTTCGTATCAAATCATCAGTGTGAGCATTTCTGGCATCCATGTTTTGCATTCTATGATCCATCCTCAAGATATCTCCCTGTTGAATCATCGTTTGGTCCAATAGTTCTCGAAGAGTAGGGTCGCTAGAAGTAGGGGTCCTCGAAGTGGAAGGAATATCCTTGGTCTTACTTCTTGACCTCCAATCAACATGAGATTCATAAATCTTTATGTTTGTAGTTCCAATAGGTCTTTGATGCTTAATCCTCTCCTCATCTGATCTAAAATCAACTCCTACCTGTTCATAGAATGTAAAAATAAGTGCAGGGTGTGCCAAACCACCAGTGGTCTCTCCCAAAGCAATAGATCTAGTGTTCATATAAATAATAGAGCCTTCATTTATCCTCATCACTTGCTGAATACAGAAGTTCAGAATGGCTCTATCCTTGGTCACCTCACTATGATGATTTGTCGGAATCATTCTTCTAGAAATTAAGCAGTGTCAGGCCTTAGATACTTAGATTTTGAGTTTCCAAGTTCCTTTCCATCAGTCAAAAAAGAAATAACCTCATCTAAAGCCTCATTTGTAGCAGAAAATAATTTATAGTAGAAATTGTAAACATCTTTCAACTGATAAAACTCATTAATTTTTCTTGGAGTAAACTCCACTCGTTTTCCATGAACAAAAACAAAATCATCAGAAGCCTCTGTAAAGTTGGCATAGAATTCCATCACTACACCAATAATCACATTGGCAGTAAAATAATAGAAATTTTTACACTGTCGTGCATTGATTAATCGCTCGACTTCTCCACCTAGAAAAGCACGATCCAGAATTACTTTCTTATGCTCAAGCAGACTATTGAATCGAGCACTAGCTCTAAAGCTAACAAAGTTTTTGCTCGTCAGAATCTACTTTTTTTTTTTCCTTTGCTCGTTCTTAGGGCCATGGGAAATCTAAGAAAAGTTTGATAAAAAACTGAATAAATTTCAAAAATTCTGAAAATCACAATGTAAAATATTTTAAACTTAAATCCACTAAGTAAGAGTTTTTCACTAAAGGAAACTCCAAAAATCAAGGGAACCAAGCTTATAAACCTGATTACCCCCCAGGTTTTAATAATTTGCAGAGTAAGAAGAAAAAGTTATAAATTGAAGAATTGATATTGCATATGGGTAGTCAATTACGAGGTCAAGGAGCTGCTATCAGAAACATGGAAAATTAATTGGAATGTATTGCTACTGCACTTGACAATAAACCTCTAGGAACATTTCCTAGTAATGTTGAAGTACATCCTAAAGATCATAAAAGAGAGTAAATTAAACCTATTCAACTGAGAAGCAGAAAAGAATTAGAAAATAGAGTTCAACAACATGTTAAAGTTGAAAAAGATGAGGGGAAAATAAAAAATCTGGTGAAGATTTTCATTTTGAGGCAGAAAATCTTATTAAGCCAATGAAAATCACTGTAGAAAGACCACCACCTCCATTTCCTTAATCATTGAAACGGAAACAAAGAGATGATCAATTTTTGAAATTATTGGAAATTTTGAGGATATTAACAATAAACATTCTATTTATTAAAGTTTTGGAACAAATACCAAGCTATGTGAAGTTCATGAAGGACATACTTAATAAGAAAAGTTTGTAAATAATGAGATTGTTGCACTCAGCGAAGAGTGTAGCACTATAATTCAAAAAAATCTTCATGAAAAACGTAAAGATCCTAGAAGTTTTACAATTCCTTGTGCTATTGGTGAACGATTTCATGGAAACGCTTTATGTGATTTAGGAGCCAGTATTAATCTTATGTCAATATCAATTTCCAAAAATTTTGGCTTATGAGATATTTCCCCTACAACTGTAATTGTGCAGTTAGTTGATCGTTCGATTACCTATCCTAAATGTGTTATTAAATATATTTTGGTAGAAGTTGATAAGTTTATCTTTATTGTGGACTTTGTTGCATTAGATATGGAGGAGGATAAAGAAATTCCTATCATTTTAGGAAGACCATTCTTAGCCACTGGAAGAGCTTTGATAGATGTGCAGAAATGAGAACTAACTATGAGAGTTTGTGATTAAGTTGTTATATTTAATATTGCAAAACTAATGAGATACCCTACAAAATAGCAAGAGATTGAATGCTTCAGAATGGATATTAATGAATATTTAAGCCATGAATATTTCAAGAAAAAATTAATGAGAATATTTTATATATTGAGAAACCCCCTGAACTAGAACTGAAAATGCTTCCTACACATTTGAAGAATGCATTTTTAGGAGATTTATCTACATTACCTATTACAGTATCCTCATAATTAACTGATATGCAAGAACAACAGTTGTTGGAAATATTGAAAAGATATAAGAAAGCCTTTGGATGGTCATTAGCTAATATTAAAGGAATTAGTCCTTTAATTTGTATGCATAGAATCTTATTAGAAAATCAACATGAACCAAGAGCTGACCCTCAAAAAAGATTAAATCCTATGATGAAAGAAGTAGTAAAGAAAGAAATTTTAAAATTGTTAGATGCTGGAATAATATATCCTATTTCAGATAGTGTTTGAGTTAGTTCAATTCACTGTGTTCCAAAGAAAGGATGTGTGACTGTACTAACAAATGAGCATAATGAATTGATATCAATAGGACAAGCCATTGTTTGGCGAATCTGCATAGATTATAGAAAATTAAATTCTGCCACTAGAAGGGATCGTTTTCCTTTACCCTTTTTGGACTAGATGTTGGATAGATTAGCTGGGCACACATATTTTTGTTTTCAAAATGGATATACCGGTTATCATCAAATATCTATTGCTTTAGAGGATCAAGAGAAAACAACATTTATTAGTCCTTATGGAACTTTTACTTTTTAGTGAATGTCTTTTGGATTATGTAATGCCCCTACAACATTTCTAAGATGTATGATGTCAATTTTCAGTGATTTAATTGAAAAAGTGATTGAAGTCATTATTGAAAATTTTTCTGTATTTGGAACTTCATTTGTTAAATACATCTAAATCATTAGAAAAAGTTCTGGAACAATGTGAAAAGACTAATTTTGTATTGAATTGTGAAAAATGTCAATTTATGGTTACAGGGGGAATTGAGTTTGGACATTAAATTTTAGAAAATGGCATGAAAGTAAATCCTGCAAAAATGCAGGTTATATCAAACCTACCTTCACCTACTACAGTAAAAGGAGTTAAGAGTATTTTAAGAAATGCTGGGTTTTACATGAGATATGTTAAGGATTTTTCAAAAATTACTAAACCTTTATGCTAACTTCTAGAGGAATATACAAAATTTGACTTTAATCAAGATTGCCTTAAAGCCTTTGAAACGTTAAAGAAAAAATTGATCACTACTCCTATAATTGTTTCACCAGATTGGGAGAAACCTTTTGAATTAATGTGTGATGCAGGTGGTTATGCAATTAGAGCTGTTTTGGGGCAAAAATATGATAAGATTTTTTAAGTTATATATTATGCTAGTAAGACTCTTAATGACGCTCAAATTAATTACACCACCACTAAAATAGAGTTATTAGCTATTGTGTATGCTTTTGATAAGTTTAGATTATATCTAATTGGAGGTGAATGTGTTGTGCATACTGACCATTCAAATATTAAATATTTGATACAAAAAAAGGATGCTAAACCAAGATTAATTAGATAGGTACTTCTGATGCAAGAGTTTGATTTCTTAGTAATCAATAGAAAAAAGATTGATAACCAAATTGTTGATCATCTAACGAGGCTTGAACAAGAAGAAATACTAGATATGAAAAAAGAGATTAATGAAACTTTTCATGATAAACGACTTTATGTTGTAAACGGATGGGAAATACCTTGGTATGGTGATATTGTAAATTATATTGTTAGTGATATTTTACCATATGGATTAACAAAACAGTAGGAAAAGAAATTCATTCATAATGCAAAATCATATTTTTTGGATTATCCTTATTTATATAAGCAATGTAAAGATTTAATGATGAGCGATGTGTGACTTATAGAGAAATTCAAGAGATTATTCAAAAATGACATGATTCTGAATTTGGAGGACACTTTGGAAATGATAGAATTGTTCATAAAATTTTACAATCTGGATTTTATTGGCCTACTTTATTTAGAAATGTTAATATATATATATATATATATATATATATGATAGGCGTCAGATAGTAGGTAATATTTCAAAAAGAAATGAAATGCATCTAAATTTTAATTCGAAAATTGAAAATTTTGATGCATGAGAATTGAATTTTATGAGACCATTTATACATTCATTTGGAAATGTGTATATATCGATTGTAGTGGATTATGTTTCAAAATGGATTGAAACAATTGCTTTACTTCGATGTGATGCTCGGAGTATTTCAAAATTTTTAATCAAAAATATTTTTAGAAGATATGAAATGCCGAGAATAATCATTATAAATGGAGGATCTCATTTTAGGAATGCAACAATTATAATGTTGGTGGAAAAAATTAATATAATGCATACACTTGCAACTGTTTGTCATCCCCCATACTAGTGGTTTGACAAAATTATCTAACCATNAATAGTTCAAGAAGAAATGAAATGCTTCTAAACTTTAATTTGGAAATTTAAATTTTTGATGCATGGGGATTGAAATTTATGGGAACATTTATACCCTAATTAGGAAATATATACATATTGATTGCAGTGGATTACGTTTCAAAGTGAATTGAAGCAATCACTTTACCTCAATGTGATGCTCTTAGTGTTTTAAAATTTTTAATTAAAAATATTTTTACAAGATATGGAATGCCGAGAGTATTCATGACTAATGGAGGATCTCATTTTAGAAATGCAACAGCTGCAAGATTGGTGGAAAAATATAATATAGTGCATAAAGTTGCAACTGCTTATTATCCCCAGATGAGTGGTTTAGCAAAAGTATCTAATCATGAAATTGAGAGAATTTTAGAAAAGAGTGTTAATCCTAGTAAAATGGATTGGTCTACTGGATTAGATACTGCATTATGGGCATATAGGATAGCCTAGAAGACACATATAAAAATGTCCCCTTATAGATTAATTTTTTGGAAGACTTGTCACTTACTAGTTGAATTGGAGCATAAAGCTTATTGGTTTTAAAAGAATTCAATTTTAATTTGAAAGAAGCTGATGAGAAAAGATTATTGTAATTGAATGAGCTTAAGGAAATCAGAAATGAATCTTACGATAATGTGAGAATTTATAGGGAAAAGATGAAAGAATGACATGATTGGAAGATAATGAAATGAAAATTTGAACCTGAATAAGAAGTTTTATTATACAATACAAGATTGAAATTATTTCCTGAAAAAATTGAAATCTAAGTGGAAAGGGCCATTCAGAGTTATAAAAGTCAATTCCTATGGGGCAGTTAATATTGAAGACCCCAAGACTGGAAGAATATTTAAATTAAATGGGCTCAGATTGAAATCATATTTTGATGGTCAAAGACCAGCTTTTAAAGAGACAGTAATGTTGAGTCACCCAGAATAAGACTGGAAATGTCGGGTGATCCACAAAAATAATATACTGTTTAAGTACCCTTTTATGTTTATTTTAAGTGATATTACACTTTAAAGAAAGGTATTTTTGTGTTTTTATTGCAGGTATACTATTTTTAGGCATTTGGAGCAAAAATGGCAAAAAGAGCGAAATTTGGAAAGAGTTAATAATAATGAAAGGTCAATTCTAAAGTTGAAGATATTTGGTATGATAGGATACGACTATGTTTTTTATTTAAAGTAAAAGAAATTGTATTTTTGAAGTGTTAAGAATTTTAGAGTTTCATGTAAGAAGAAATGAAACTTTATGAAAAAATCATAAACTAATATGAATTTATAAAGTAAAGAAAGGTATAGAGTTTTGACTTTAAGAATAGGACAGTGAAGTTCAAAATCATTAAAGGTTATCCAGATATAGTAATCCTCACTTTATAAAAGAAAAGGAAAGATTAAAAAGATTATAAAAGAAAAGAAAAAAATAAAGAAAAGAAAAATAAGTGAGAAGAAGCTTGAGAAGATGCCTAATAAAAAATTGGCTTCAATTGAATCAACTTAAGGAAGGAGCTTTATTAAATTTCATAAACTTATATTGGAGTATTAGTAGCATTCCTAGTAAAGTTTTCATGAATTTCTTTTAGAGATGAATGATCTAAATGTTCTTAATATGACAAATTGCAATTTTCTTTAAATGAATAGAGATTAAAAAATCTTCAATTTGATTGCTAAGTATTCCTAGACTTAGAACTTGAATCTAAGTTATTAAAGGCTTTTTCTTAAATTTTGATATTCTATTTATTAAACTAAAGTATAGAGTTATAAGTTAATCACTATCTTAAGTCATATGCATTTATGTAATAAAAGTGTCACTTGAGGACAAATAACATTTAAGTTTGGGGAATTTTGATACACCAAAATAATATAATATTTCAAGTACCCATTTTATGTTTATTTTTGGTGATATTGCACTTTAATAAGGGTATTTTTGTGTTTATATTACAGGTATATCATTTTTATGCATTTGGAGCAAAAATGACAAAAAAGGCAAAATTTGGAGCAAAAAGAGCCAATTTTGGATTTTGGCACATCATGCGCCAAATCCAGAGAGCTAGCGCATGATGCGCCAGAGACGGTTTTTTTAAATTAAGGCGGTTTGAGATGGATTTTGTGTGAATTTTCAAAGAAACACTTACTCTACACACCTATTGGAGCAATTTAATGCATCTAGATACTTTGGAATGTTCTTTTATGAAGGGATATGACTCTTTGATCAAATGACACATCTTTTGAATTCAAAAGAGTTGATGTTTAAAGGAATTTTTGGAGGCAATTTTGAATTATTTTTTAAAGGAGACAACCCAAAATAAAAAAAGAAAACTTGAAGAGGCTAAGAGGGGGACGAAAGAAGAGTTTTGGGGTGTGGCATGAGAGATAGATAAAGAGAGGAGGAGATTTTCTTCTAGGTTTTTAAGAGGCAAGGGAAGGTGAGAGATTTCTCCTTCATTACATTTCTAAGAGAGAATTGAAAGTGATTGTAATGAGAGAAAGGCTTGGAGAGAACTTCTATGGATTTGTTTGGGAAGGATTGTGAGATAAGTTTTATTTTTATTTCTTTTATTTTTTAACTTATTTTTATATATGAAATTTGTGTTTTATCGTATCATTCTCATGAATTTTTAGTACTCTTTTTTATCCTTCTCTCTACTTTGAAGATATGGTTTTGTGAAGAATAGATTTTGTTTTCTATGGTTTTAAATGATAATAATTTGTGATGATATAAACTTCGATCTTCAATTACTTTTCGATATGATCAATTAAAATGTTAAAACTTGTTGAGAGACATATGCTCTTAAATGAGATATGATTTCCACAACATATGGAAAATCACATTTAATTTCATGGGAGAGTATGTCATCCATGCGATTGGGTGCAAATAAATAAGGAAATATAATTTTGTTGGATGCAGAATTAGAAATTTTAAGGTGACAGATTAAAACCCCTACTTTAGTTCAGTTGATTGGAAATTAATGCGAGATTGTTAGCCCTCAAGGGAGGAAGTAGTGGGAGCTCTGGAGTGGCAACTGGTATCCTCTCAGCCTAACTACGGAATTAGAGGCAAAACTCTAGATTAGTTAATGTTCTTTATAGCACTCAGAAGAGGGTAAAGAATAAGATTGCTTCTATTTGGCACAAAACTGTTTATATATATATTTTCAAAGGATTTCAATTTCTTCACAAACCATATATTCCTTATAAAGGAGAAGGATGTTTTTTTTTTTAATTTGAACTTTCTGTCACAAAAAAAAACTTTGTTTAATTTTCACAATTTTACTTTTGAAAGTTTAGTATTTAGTTTAGTCTAATTTCTGTAATCTTATATTTACATTGTAATTAGCATTCATCTGAGTAGTCAATTTTCAAATTTCACACTTTACTTTTACATTTTGTTTTTATTATAAAATAATTTCCATAATTTACTTTAGGATTTTCCAACTTTCTTGTGAGATCGATATCTAAGACTCCATTAGAGTCATTTATTACTTGAATGATACGTATACTTGCGTTGATATTTAGGAGAGATTTGGCAGTTTAAAAAAGAGTATTAAAGGATAAATTATATTTATAAAAAGAGTTTTGTTATGACTGTATTACATATTTATTATAAATCTGTCTTCATCGAGTTTTTGGCACCGTTAAGTGGTATCAACTTCATAAATATTTGCATATACAAATCTCTGTGTCAGCAACCATGCCTCTTTTTGTCATATTTATGTCTTTGATGGTGTAGCAACACCACTCTGTGGTGTAACTATGACACTTTACCTGAGAGAGTGGTGTAATTATACTAGTAAGCAATAGAGTTATGGAGACCAACATTCATCGTCACTATGACAATAGTTATGGAGACCAACATTCAGCGTCACTATGACAATAGTGGAGATCTCTTTTCTATATAGTTGGTTAATACCGATAAACATGGAATGATGAAAAGTCATGGACATCTTGAACGGGAGTGTTATACTAAAAAAAAATAAGTTAGTCCATCAACTTAGCCTCCTTATGAAGTCTAAATTTATCATAAGATTAGGATGTCAACTTCCATCTAGAAATCCTTTTAGCAAATCTTATCCATCCAGTCTAGGATTCAAGATCTTGAAATTAGCTTTTTCAAATCAAGACTCTAAAAGTAAAAACTCTAAAATAAAGTTTTTTCAGCTCGAATTTGAATGGTTCAAACATTTTCAACTTTCAAACATTTTCAAAACCCCAAAACTTTAAAGATTTAAATTAATATCTAAACCTTTTTCGAAATTTCAAAACTTCAAAACTTCAAAAATATTTTCACAACTTAAAACATTTCAAACTTCAACTTTTACAAACATCAAACTTACAAAATTTTCAAATATTTTCAAACCTTCAACCCTTTTAAAAATTTCAAANATGGAGACCAACATTCATCGTCACTATGACAATAGTGGAGATCTCGTTTCTATATAGTTGGTTAATATCGATAAACATGGAATGATGAAAAGTCATGAACATCTTGAACGGGAGTGTTATACTAAAAAAAAATAAGTTAGTCCATCAACTTAGCCTCCTGATGAAGTCTAAATTTATCATACGATTAGGATGTCAACTTCCATCTAGAAATCCTTTTAGCAAATCTTATTCATCCAGTCTAGGATTCAAGAGCTTGAAATTAGCTTTTTCAAATCAAGACTCTAAAAGTAAAAACTCTAAAATAAAGTTTTTTCAGCTCGAATTTGAATGGTTCAAACATTTTCAAAACCCCAAAACTTTAAAGATTTAAATTAATATCTAAACCTTTTTCAAAATTTCAAAACTTCAAAACTTCAAAAATATTTTCACAACTTAAAACATTTCAAACTTGAACTTTTACAAACATCAAACTTACAAAATTTTCAAATATTTTCAAACCTTCAACCCTTTTAAAAATTTCAAAAACAACCTTTTCAAATTTAGAACTATTTCATAACCAAACCTTTCTCAAAAGTCTAAAAACATCAAACCTATTTTTTAAAAAAATTTAAAACTTCAAAACAATTTCAAACTTTAAAAGCTTTTCTAAAATTTCAAACTTCAAGCTTTTTTCAAAACTTCAAGCTTCTAAACCTTCAGACTATTTCGCTCCGAACAAAACCATTTTAAACTCCAAACTTCTTCAAACTGCAAAACATTTCAAACTTTTTTCAAAAATAACCAACNGTTTTTTAAAAAATTTTAAAACTTCAAAACAATTTCAAACTTTAAAAGCTTTTCTAAAATTTCAAACTTCAAACTTTTTTCAAAACTTCAAGCTTCTAAACCTTCAGACTATTTCGCTCCAAACAAAATCATGTTAAACTCCAAACTTCTTCAAACTGCAAAACATTTCAAACTTTTTTCAAAAATAACCAACCTCCAAAACTTTTCAAAATCTCAAAAACTGCATGCTTTTCAAACTTCAAACTTTTTCAAACATGCAAATCATTTCAAACCAATTTCAAAACTTCAAAACTAACCAATCTCCATTTTTTTTCTAATTTCAAACTTGTAAATTTTTTCAAATATTTTTCAAAGTTTCAAAAACTTCAAAATTTTCAAACTTTAAAGCTTCTTTGAACTCCAAATCTCATAAATCCTCAAACCTTTTAAACCTTCAAGAAAGTTTCAAAATAACNATTTCAAACATGCAAATCATTTCAAACCACTTTCAAAACTTCAAAACTAACTAATCTCCATTTTTTTTCTAATTTCAAACTTGTAAATCTTTTCAAATATTTTTCAAATTTTCAAAAACTTCAAAATTTTCAAACGATAAAGCTTCTTTGAACTCCAAATCTCATAAATCCTCAAACCTTTTAAACCTTCAAGAAAGTTTCCAAATAACATTCAAATAACATTCAATCAACCTTCAAATAACCTTCAAATAACATTCAAAACAATAATCGTCAATCAACCTTTAAATCAATCTTAATTCAACCCGTCAAATCAAATATTTAAAACAAAAATTCAACTAAATTCAATCAACTCAAATAAAAACATTCAAACCAAATTGACTCATGTTAAGCTTTCCAAACAAAAAAAAAATCTATTCAAATACAATCAACTCAAATCAAACATAACTCATTCACCAATTTTACAATTTCAATNTATTCAAACCAAATTGACTCATGTTAAGCCTTCCAAACAAAAAAAAAAAAATCTATTCAAATACAATCAACTCAAATCAAACATAACTCATTCACCAATTTTACAATTTCAATCCCCAGTGCACATTGGCTAGCACTTTTTCTATGTATTTTTATGACACATTATTATTCAACTGTAAATATCAACATTTGAATTCCCACAAAATCTTTTTAAACCCTGAACTCCCTCATTTGAAAATATCTTCGAAATGCGAATATTTTTGTTTTAAGACAACAAACTCGTAATCCTACATAATATAAATCAATACTTTAATTGAGAGTATTATCAAGGGTCTCCAATTCCTAAGATGTAATTAATTATGAGAGTTTGCTCATACATAAATAGCAGATCCCAAAATAAAATAAACACTATCTTCTACTCGTAAGATAGGGGGAAAATATTTAGTTATGCAGACATATAAATTTTAAAAATTTTCCTCATTTGAATGAATAGACCCATTTTAAAGTCGTTTTTTTATTTCTCAATGTATTATGCTATTCTTCAAATGATACATGCAATCATTTAAACAGAAAACTTCCAATATCTATGGTGGACACGACCACGGCAACCGAAAGAATCCTTCCACCAGTAATCAATTTCAATTGTTCATCACATTCAACCATGCATTACATCAATTATGCTCATTGCGCAGAATTAGACAAATAAAATTAAGAAAGAAATTATCTGTTAGATATACACCTAATTCAACTCTTTCCATGGGCATTAAACTAAATCCCTGTCCCCACTTCCCACAATATTTTAGGGGAAAAAACCCACACACAAGTTACTAAGGTCACCTAACCAAAAGAAGAGAGCAATCACACCATACATTACGGTTAGAATTTCTAGGAGTAACAATCAGGCAAATTAGGCTTGGAAAAGTAAGATCGAAGTTAGTTTTTGACGAATAGATCAATAATATCTGATTTATCTCTAAGAAACTAAAATGTAGATAAAAACTAAACAAGTAGCAATGTGCTTGGCGTTGCATCTATCCCCTAAGTGCTGCGTCTATCTACTTAACCTGGTACAACACAACAATCATCAAATTATAGTCTCCTGCACTATTTTTCCAAACATCATTGACCATAAACATAATAGAATTTTTATTATATTTTATTGTATGAATGCAACTTACTAAAGATGTAGCAATATGCAGCCTGTAAAAGAGTCGAGCTTGAGCGAGCTGAGCCTCGACTAGTGTTTGGCTAATTCCAATTTGGCTCATGTTTGAAATGGCTCGTGTTTGAAATGACTCGTGAACATTATGTTCCTGTTCGGCTCGAAACAGGCTCGGTAAAACATATCGCACGGAATAACATCAAGTAATACCGCAAAATAACATTGTGATGTTATTCAGGTGTTATTCGTAGTGTTATTGGTGTTACATTGCGGTATAACACCGCAGCGTTACACTGCGGTACAACACTGCGGTGTTATTCGGGTGTTATTTGCGGTGTTATCAGTGTTATTTTGCGGTGTTACACCCAGAATAACACCAATAATTCCGCGAATAACACCACAGTGTTATTTCGCAGTGTAACATTGTGAAATAACACCGATAATATCAATAATACTGCAGAATATTGACTATATTTGTATTTATATGTATTAATTAATTTATTTATTTCTTTTCAAATCAATTCGAGTCGAACACGACGAACATATATTTGTGTGTGTTCAACTTGTTTATATTTCATGCTTAAAAAATTTTTCATGTTCAACTCGTTTGATAAGCTTAACAAACAAGTCAAACACGAGCTGCTTAACAAGTTGAACACGAGCTATTCACAAACAACAAGCCGTTTGATAGCCCTAGCAGAATGAAAGACTTTGACCCAAAGCCCAAATCAATAGTTAAAATTTTTAAAAATTTGCTTTAATAATTTTTTTTCTATTCCATATTTTAAGAATAATAATTTGAAAATAATTATCCTAAATAATATTGCATCTGCTTTGCAATATTTTCTATTTTCTTCCAGCCGCGTGAACGGTGAACAGCATTGAATTTGTCTTAGTTTTTCTTTTTAGTCCAGAAAGAATACTAGCCATTCATGTTATTAAATTAAATTCAATCTAATGGTTACTAAACTGAAAAAAGGAAATAGAACAGAAACCAAACCTTAGCTTTTAATGATGCAGTGGCTGAATCAAGCAATCTCAGCAAATAAAAATGTAGGAATATTGTGAAGATTAATAAAATCATTTTTATCAAACAACAGCTAAAATGAACAAATTGCTTGTATCAAACTTCTATTCTTCTTCGTCGAAAACATAATTGCGGCGATTGATGTAGCAGCCAGCTTTAACTTGATAAAGAAAAGCATCAATCACAAACCATCAAAGTTATCTGAGAAATTTATAAGCAGAGTTAAATTAGATATGTTGTTTATTTATAAACATCTAAAATTCAACATCAAATTCACGTTTTGAGTACATAATTGCTCAAACTTTACTACTTATATCATACTAACGCACCAAACATATGAATGAGACAATTATTATAGAGAGAAAATTTGAAGTTAACAGGATACAATATTTAAAATATAAATATAGTGGAAACTGGCATAGTTAAAATCACCCATAAAGTATTATAGCAACAGAAAATAATAAGCCTTATGATGCAATTCATGGAATTTAATACATACCTCATGACTAAGCAGTTAAGCCGTGTTTTCTTCTGATGAAAGTAATCAATTTATTAGGTGGCTGTGTTCTGTACTTTGATCTTATTTGGGCTTTAAGGTCCTTTTGGTTGCCTTAGAGTATGTTTTTATTGAGAGTTTTGCTGATCATACTTCCTAGATTTTACTTTCTTTGAACTAGATGGGTTTCTCTTACTTTTGGACTTGGGTTTGGCTGAGCTCTTCTTCGTTCTTCCACATGATTTGGCCTTTATATTGTTTGTTGGCTTTTGTTTTATATTTCTAGTATTGGCTTTTGGTCATTTGTTTTTTTTTTCTTTTATGTTATTTGTTGGCTTTTGTTTTATATTTCTAGTATTTCTAGTGTTGGCTTTTGGTTATTTTCAAACTTTAAGGTCCTTTTGGGCCTTTTTTTTTTCTTTTTATACTGCTTAACAAGTTCTAGTCAGTTTGTTAACTTTTGTTTGTTTTGGTTGGCAGGTTCATTTGATACTGATTAGCGTTCTGTGGTCATTTTCTTCACTCATTTAGTTTTTTTCAAGGGTAATGACTGGATGGATTGTTGCTGTTAGAATGTTACCTGTTACTTTGCTGCAATTTTGGATCTATGGAGCTCAATTTCATCAGTTGTTGTTTTGAGGTTCTCTTGTTGCTAAGCAAATTATCAAGCTACAAATGTTTTTGATATTTGATGCCTCTCTTCATTTGTTTCGATCTGGTTACTACTACAGTTTGTTATTTGTGGAACTTTTTCTCTTTGTTGCTGACTTTGGTCGTTGTTGTCTGCTAAGTTCTGTTGTTATCTTAGAGTTCTAGGTTATTGTTTTTATATTTTGTTGTTTTTAGTTGTTTCCTTTCTTTGTTCTGTTTGTATTGGGGTTTTTAGTTGTTTTTCTGTTGTTTTTTTATCCCTGTTTTTGGGAGGGGTGGTTTCTGTAATGGCTATTTGTCCTTTTTAATGGTTTATTTCCCGTTTTATCCATACAGTATGTAATGGTTTATTTCCTATTTCATCCCTTGTTTTGAGAGGTCAACATATAACTTAGTTTTTAAGGAATTTCTTTTGTAATTGCACCTTGTCATGTAAGAAAAGCTTCTTGTAGAATCTTGAATTGTCTGTAAATTATATTAGATCTAGCTAAAGCTCCATGAAAGGAGAAAATAAATAATGAGAGAAAGATACAGAAAATTTTTAAGGTAGGAAGCTATATAATTTCACTTGATACAGAAAGATAACCGTTACTTTTAAAAGATACAGAAAGTGTAATGGTTCCCTTAAATAACACGAAATAGGAAAAATAACCATTACAGACGGTTTACACTTTAGAGTATGTATAATATAGATAGGTATGAGGTTAAATA
The DNA here is from genome assembly GCA_002079205.1 of Phalaenopsis hybrid cultivar. Taxonomy (NCBI): domain Eukaryota; kingdom Viridiplantae; phylum Streptophyta; class Magnoliopsida; order Asparagales; family Orchidaceae; genus Phalaenopsis; species Phalaenopsis hybrid cultivar. The sequence goes on from JXCR01148049.1 coordinate 71,178, forward strand.
ATCTGAAAATTTTAGATGCATTATGCTTGAATTGACAAGTCAATTAAACACGATTCTAAACAAGTCTAGAATTTCAATCAACTTACTAATTTTTCGATTAGACATTAGANATTTTAAAAGACACAGAAAGTGTAATGGTTCCCTTATATAACACAAAATAGGAAAAATAACCATTACAGACGGTTTACACTTTAGAGTATAAATCTCCAAAATTTTTACAACTGCCGCAAATAAATTAGGTATAACATAGATAGGTATGAGGTTAATAATCTGAAAATTTTAGATGCATTATCCTTGAATTGATAGTCAATTAAACACGATTCTAAACAAGTCTAGAATTTCAATCAACTTACTAATTTTTCGATTAGACATTAGAATTAAAATGAATGAAAATTCTAATTTTTATATGAAAACACAATAAAAATATTTATTCAAAAAACTAATATATAATTCAGAAGGAAAATTGCAAGGATGATACTCCCCAAAGCAAGAATTTCTACATCCAAACCCTTGTTAAGGCTGACCACTAGGCCTCCTTCANCCAAGGCAAGAATTTCTACATCCAAACCCTTGTTAAGGCTGACCACTAGGCCTCCTTCAATCACCATAGAATAACTCCAATTTTACACAAAACATCAGCTCCCCTTTTACTTCAAAAATTAAGGGTTTTCAATAGAGTAATTCTCCCTAAAAGACGCATCTATTCACTTCAAAAATCAAATATCAAAAAGAGATAGAAGATAAAGTAATTAGAGTGGCTCTAATGACTATAGAGCTGGCTGGCGAGAAAATTTAAGTAGAAAGTATATTTTGTCCCTCAGATATGAAAGGTGTTGAGTTTGAGAGTTTTTCTTCCCATTTTGTCCCCTTGGAATTTGATTTAACATCAAAAAAATATTCCCAAACAGATGATTTTCTCTTCCTGTCTTTCTTACATTTCATTTCAGTACTAGTGCATTTAACAGTCACTTCTACGGGTTGAGAACTATCATTTCCATCATGAATTGCAACTGACAATTGTTCACTACTTGATGTAAATTGAGAATGTTCAATATTTGACATTCTAAATAACTGCATACAAAAATATAATATCACATGAGATTACAATCATTTTATGCATGTATGTACGTAAATGTGCTTCAAAAGAAAAAAAAAGTTTAAATATATGCAAAGGTTTGCTTCTAAATAGCACGTTTTCTAACAAAAAAAAACATAAATTTGATATAATTGACTGAAAGCAGAAATAGAATGGAAACTCAAACCAACAAAGATAACATTAAAACAAATTGTTATAAATCATGCACATTTATAAAGCTTGGTTTCAATAACTAAAAACTAGGATCTGTCTACCTTAACATAATTAAAGTTAAAAAATAAAAAGGATAAATGAACCAAGATAGCAAGCAAAGTGTACAAAAATACATAACAAACTTTATAAGAAAAGCAGTTATTTTAAAATTTTGGTTAATTAAAAATTTTTTATTGATGATTTATGTTGCAAGGCTTTAGAAAAAATGACAAATAGAGTTGAATATTATTCCAGTTGTTAAGGCTCTCAAAGCTAGTGCAAAAGATATAGCACTTTAGCAAAGAATTAGATACCATCCATAAGACACAAAAATAACTTCCTTACAGCTACAAACAAAGAGAATGTTAAAGGTCAACTATAAATAAGCAAGACACTATACAATTGTCATTACCGCGACAAATTTGAGATAAAAGATCAAGGATTGTTAGAATTTATATCCTAAGAATAAGTCGACATTGGGGGATATGAAAAAAAATTCGACTACTATATAAAAAAGAATTAATATGGGATTTAAAAAGGAAGATCCTAAATCAGCCTTGATGTTGCATGCANGAGCTTGGTTTCAATAACTAAAAACTACGATCTGTCTACCTTAACATAATTAAAGTTAAAAAATAAAAAAGGATAATTGAAGCAAGATAGCAAGCAAAGTGTACAAAAATACATAACAAAATTTATAAGAAAAGCAGTTATTTTAAAATTTTAGTTAATTAAAAATTTTGTATTGATGATTTATGTTGCAAGGCTTTAGAAAAAATGTCAAATAGAATTGAATATTATTCCAATTGTTAAGGCTCTCAAAGCTAGTGTAAAAGTTATAGCACTTGAGCAAAGAATTAGATATCTTCCATAAGACAAAAAAATAACTTGCTTACAGCTACAAACAAAGAGAATGTTAAAGGTCAACTATAAATAAGCAAGACACTAGACAATTGTCATTACGGCGACAAACTTGAGATAAAAGATCAAGGATTGTTAGAATTTATATCCTAAGAATAATCGACATTGGAAGAAATGAAAAAAAAATTCTACTACTATATAAAAAAGAATTAATATGGGATTTAAAAAGGAAGATCCTAAATCAGCCTTGAGGTTGCATGCATTTCCACCTTAATGTCACCTCCCAAAAGAGCCCTTATGGGTGGTGGGCAGCCCAGGACTTAAATACTGCTTTTCGGCCCTACACCTAGCCAATGTGGGACTATTTGTC
>JXCR01148049.1:74754-112274 GCA_002079205.1 Phalaenopsis hybrid cultivar
TCATATTTAAGTCTAGAAAAATCATTAAAATAAAAGAAAAATATCTTTGAACTCAGTAGACCAAGGAGAAAATAATAAAAATAAATTGAGAATAATTAATTTATATTTAATTATTAATGAATTAAATACTCTCTGAAGTATCCTAATTATTAAACATTAAGTATAGATCCATAAATTATAAAAATTGCAGGGATTATTCCCTACATCTTTTAGAATATTCCTTGATTTTTCCAAGGACGGGAGATGCCCTATAATAAAAATGACCAAATTTCTATCATTTTGGTAATTATTTTGAAAAATAATTATAAAAATTAGAAATTTGTAATAAAAAAATGAGGATTGGGTGATAAACTTAACCCTAAAATGGCAATTGTTATTCCCTAAAAATTTTTAAATAAAAATTTAGAAATCTAGAGGGCAAAATGGTAAAACTTTGAAAATTACACTTTAGCACAAAACTATCCTAAAGTCTAGTTTGGACCATTTAATTAATCCTAGGACCCTAGCCCTAGGAGGTTAGCAAGATTGTCATCCCCCTGACCATGGACACACCTCTATGATTTACGATTTGGTATAATTTGAACATGAAATTAGACCAAGTGTTGAGCTCAATCAATTTGAACTTAACCCAATCCCAGTTGACACAACCTAAATCTTGGGGCCAACCAAACTTGAGCCAAATCCTATGTGTTGGTTCTAGTCACATTGGAACTAACAAAACCTCATTTGTTAAGATTAAGTATAACCTAAATTAGTCTTAATTAACATTTAAACCCTAATTAGGTCTAATCCACATTAGACCTAATTATCTAATTAAGTCTTACCTAAATTAGGCTTAATTAACATTTAAACCCTAATTAGATTTAATCCACCTTAGGACTCATTTTTTTATTAAGCCTTACCGAAATTAGGCTTAACTAACCTTTAAACCCTAATTAGGTCTAATCCACCTTAGACCTAATTATCTGATTAAGTCTTACCTAAATTAGGCTTAATTAACCTTTAAACTCTAATTAAGTCTAATCCACCTTAGACCTAATTATCTGAACAAGACTTAACTAACATTTCAACCCTAATTAGGTCTAGTCCACATTAGACCTAATTATTTGATCAAGCCTTACCTTAATTAGGTTTAATTAATCTTTTAAAACTTAATTTGGTCTAACATTCATAACACCTAATTATTTGATTAAGTCTTACTTAAATTAGACATAATTAACCTTTAAACCTAATTAAGTCTAACTCATATTAGACTAGATAAACCATTAAATTTTATATAAGTTAAACTTAATCAATCCTTAACCTTAAGGTTATTCATACTAGATTAACTTAAATCTTAAGTTCAACCCAATTTGAATCTAAGTCAACATAAACCTTAGGTTTAACCAAATTGAACCTTAAATCAACCCAAAACTTAGGTTCAACCTAAACTGAACCAAAATCAACCTAATCCCAAAACTGAACCTACTTTAGGGTCATCCTATTGAACCTAAAACCTAAGTCTAGCTTACATTCTACATTGAACCTAAGCCTTAAACTCTAACTTGATTTAGATTTAATTCATTTAATTCAAGTTGAACTTTCTTTATGTATAATCCAATATATACATAACATAAGTCTAATCTTACTTAGACTTAGTTCAAATTGGGTTACCTTTACGTCTAACCTAAAATAGACCTAACATAAACCTAATCTAACTTAGACTTAGTTCAAACCTAAATCAATTTAACTATCGGGCCAACATGACCTAACTAAGGTTAACCCAAATCCACTTAACCATCGGATCAACCAGACCTAACTCAAGTTAACCCAAATCAACTAAATCATCGGGTCAACCGGCTAAACTTGGTTAACTGAAATTAAATCACTGAGCAATCCAACATAAATAGGGATATCTCTATCTTCAGGTCAACTCGACCCATGTCAAACTCGATATGAAATTCCACTTCAAATTTGGTCTAAGTCTCAACCCCATATTAATCAAGGATTAATTTAATTCTAACCTAACTCAAACTTTTAAGAAAATCAAGTCTAAATTTATTCAGACTTAATATAAGTCTAATCAACTTAAACTTGATATAACCTAGAGATTTAACTTAAATTAGTTCAACTTAACTAGGTCTATTCTTAAATTAGCCAACTTGACTTTATTTGGTTTATCTTAGTCAAATAAAAGCAAGTAAAATTAGTTTGACTCTAATCAAACTAAATCTAGGTCAATCCTATTAATTTGTGGTTTATTTAACAAGTTTAAAGGCAGTTTGAGAGACAACAAACCTAATTTGGGTTAAACCGAATTATATGGAATCTCACTATAGATTAGCTCAATCCAACATGAACCAATCTTAACATAAACTAAGATGATTGAAGCTTAAGTAGGGTTTTAGCTTCTCATATGAGAGTAAAAGTTCATTTAGCCTCAGTTAGAGACAATTTAAGCTAAAATACCAAACCATTATAAATGACATAAAATCCATCTTAAAAAACATTAAAACTTAAACATAAATCTTAAAAATCTAACCTAATTTGAAAATGTATTTTGGAGGAGGTAACTCATGGTTGCTAACAAAATATCTTTCAGTTACTTCTAATTAATCAAACTGCAAACTTTAATGACTCGGGACGACGGAATCATGGGAACTTGATCAGGACATCCCAAACAAAATAAACAAAACAACAAAAGAAATTTAATTGGCTAAGAAGTCACTAAAATCCGAAAAAGACACTAAAACTTAAATAAAAACCTAATGAACAAAGATGACTGAGCGCAACTTTAACCCAGCTGCTCGGGTCTACGAAGATTTCTTGAACAAAGCAATCTATGGTCGTTGACAAGAATCTTTCAGTTTGAGTGGGTTTAATCGTCTCTCAGACTAAGTAGATCAAGGTACCCGACAACCCTGGGACGACGGAGCCCTAAGCATCTTGGTCGGGTTGTCTAAAAATTATAATTCAACAGATTAAATAAAATAAAATAAGACATAACTTTGTACTAACTTTGCTTTGCAAGGTCACTGAAGACAAAAAGTGAGAGTCGTCCTAGATTTACATTACATGTTATTAGAATGTGTTAACTTTGTTTTGCAAAGACAAAACTCTAAACTCGAAACGGTGAAACTCAAATAAATCCTTAACAAAACAATGAAACAAAACTTTAAACTACAAAACAAAATAAACTCTAACAACTAAACAAAACAATAACAAAACAACTGACAAAACAAACTATAGGACTTTGACAATCTTTTCCATGATAAAAACATTTCTATCTTTGAGAACAAATTCTAACCTTAATCAGGAGTTTTCTTAGGTAGTTTCAACTACTTAAGATGTAATTAACTATAAAATTTTGCGCTTACTTGAGAGAAAGAACCCCAAAATAGGTATTAATGCCTAAATCTCTGGTTATGAGGTTTTTCATGTGATCTTTCTTGCACGAGTATCTCCAAAACCACACATTTTGGAATTCTCTTTGCAATAGTTTCCACAGGAAAGATTTCACCACATACTTCTTTTGTTTGTTCTTAGTATTGCTTCCTTATCTTCTCCCCTGATTCCTCATTTCATAAGATTATCTATATGATCTAAAAAAAATAGTCATTCGGAGCAAAGGGCATTGGCAATGTAATAGATAACAAAGTGGTGACTCCTCGACAATAGCAACGACACCCAGTCGCCGCATCTCAACAAAGAACCGAGGCGGAGAACAACACGACGAAGGGATAGGTGACTATGGCGACATTTCAACGACAACAAGAGAGTGGCGACTCCGCTGGGGAATTCTCCTCTCTCCCCATCTCTAGTTAAAAATTGTTCTCATAATTGGAATAATAAATCTCTCAATAGGCTAGATTATGCTTCTCAGTTCTATATCTTGCTCATTTTAATCTTGGATAAAATAAAATTGACATCTCTTCGTTTTAAAGAATCGTTCATGATGAACGAATTCTAGGATCCTATCTACCAAATAATGACATCAAAATAATTTGACAAATCCACTTAAAGAACAAAATTTCCCAGTTTGCATAACAAGACTTGAAAAATAAAAAAAATAAAATAAAATGATGACATTTTAAATTTCTCCAAAATTGCAGCACCGCTGCAATGGATGCCCCGAAGCTAATCTTTCTCCTACTCCCAAAAATTTGATCTGCCAACTAGTATGTCTGCTCATCACTAGGGATCACTGATTAAATTTGAACCTGGATTTGATGAAATCAAAGTGGTACTCATCACCTTACCCCAAACTATAGTAAAGAATACTACTCCTAAGGTCACAAAACCACCAATTGAATTCAAGCTGAACTCCGTTAAGGATTTCACCTCCCTCAAAACAACTCTACTTGCAAAGGTCTCTACTATTAAAACAGTTATAAAAACCATTGTGATATGTCCTGTCGCTAAAACTAAAGAAGAAATAGATCACAAAGGAAAGAAGATCCTCATGGAAGAGGATGAATCTGTTCCACCTCAGTCTGTGTTTGAAGTTGGTTCCAGCTCCAAATCTGTTCTGCTAACCCGCACACAACAAAGGGATAGAAACCGCTCTGCTCTGAAGAAAAAGAAAAAGAATGAAACTAATACAATTAATAAATCATAAACTGTCGAGCCTGAAGAACCAAAGCTCCTCGAGGATTGTCTTTCCGTAGAATGTAGCAAATTTTATCCGGTTTTCTGAGGAAAATATTCATCGGATTGCCACTAATCTGCCTCATGCCATCCATCAAGAAAAGAAGAGAAATTCGTTTGTTTTAAGGATTTGTTCTGTGTTTGAGAAGCTCGCACGAATTTCTCGCACAAAAAGAAGGAAGTTCGATCTCTCAAATTATAGATAAAATGGGGTGTGCAATATCCTCATTGATGAAGAAAAATTTTTTTGAGTAAGAAAAATCCAACCCTAAAAATCGAAAGATCGATTGACCTAGAATCCCTGTCAAGTTCCGCCTGGGGGTTCAGTAGACTACAACAACAACAAATCGGGTACCAGTTAAGCTTTGTTTGGGACCCAAAATGACAAACACTATCATCGTTATAGAAAACAACAGTCATTCTTCTATGAAAGTTAGATGGAGACAACGTCTAACTTCTTTGCCAACACATGATGAATTACTTTTACAAGCTAAAGAAGCATCCACTAATATGAAGACACTGGTGCAACTGTTACGATCAAAACACAGTGACACGCCCCTGAAGGTGTCCCATCCTATACTTCAATAGAAAGTATGGAGACGTAAAGCATCGAAGGAAGTCTCTGATGTTGTGTGGACGCAATGTACCATGTCTGTAAACAATCCTCAGGAAGATAGTCGTAAAAGAGATCATGCCAATTCCATCGAAGAAAGATTAAAGAAATTAAGAGCTGATGTCAAACAATTATCAGCTGATAAAGAAAAGAATTCTCTTAATGACATAAGAGGATTAATTTATGAGAAATTTACAAGGTCGTTTTACAGTGAATGTCCACACTCTCGCCTTGAGGTTGTCACCTAGGTAAACAATCAAGAATCTGCAAATAACTTCAGATTTAAAGATATCTTCATTCATAAACTAATTTAACTAAAAGTATAAATGATTTGCTAAAACATACCCTAAAGCTGTCAAATCTTCTCTCTTCTTCTTACACTTCAAAATCTCTTTTCTCCTTCGTTACTTTATGTTAAAATCCTTACAAAACTCACAAAAGACTTCTGACATTTCCGACACACAATTTGTACCTTTGGCAACTCACGTAAACGAGAAAAACACAAAAAACGAGGTAAACTTCAATTCGGAAAGGTGAGGAAGAAAATGAAAGCTTCAAATATCATGAAAAAGATATTTGTACTTACATAAATTGTCCCGGAACCCTAAATTCCGAGTTGCGGCAACCCTATGAGCCGTTAGGCTCCCTGCTGGTGCGCGGCATTGTGGCAAGTGTCGCGGAAGAGTGAAGGTGGCGCCCTGCAGCTCATGCAACTCCACTGGGCCGCTCGACCCTCTCTGATCGCGACTGCCTGCCTTGTTGCGACCGCAGCTCCCCCCTTGAATCTTCTGTCAAACGAATCTGAGAGCCAGGGAGAGTCGGCGAACGAAACCAAGAGGGAGGAAGAGGAGCAATGGTAGAGGGGATGGGAAATTTTGAGAGCTTTGGATGGTTTGACGCTTCCCAGGCTAAATACACGTGGGTTAAGTCGGCAACTACAGTTAAGTACAGGAGATTAGGAAAAAATTAGGTTTAATTAAAGTTGATTAAACTTATAGCTTATAAGGGTCTGTTTGGCGCAGCTGTAGATTATTTATAATCTGCTGATAAGCAGATTATTCTGATAATCTGATAATCTGCAAATTATCAGAATAATCTGGCTTGTTGTTTGGGACAGCTTATTCAGATTAGCTTATTGGTGGTTAAATGACATTCATGCCCCTATCTGATAAAACTGTGGGACAGCTTATTCAGAATTGCTTATTGATAGAACAGAAGCATATAGTGCAGAAACATAAGATCATCACAGAACAGTTCTAAGAGATTACATACAGTTCTCACACCCTCATGAGTATCAGAATAAATAAAAAAGTACAAACACAAGTACAACTACAATGAGAAATATTAAAATATTTAATTTCAAACTCTGAGTACGACTCTCCTCAGTGCACTATCAACCTCGGAAAACACTGGATTCTCATGATTGTTGGCATAACTACTGGCAGTGTAATATGTGGGACTATCAGCCGCAACGAGCTGAAACATCATTGGCACAACCGTAGAACTGTCTCCTATGAGGCCGACGTAACGTGAGCAACGAAGATGGTAGTCCACAATAACACAAAATACCTCTGTCTATAACTGATATCCTAAAGGTCATGTTGGTATAACTGCGAAAACAACAAATGAATCAAATGTCAGCTCAAGATATTTAAAAAAAAACCAAAACTAAATGCATATGAATATCAACCTGTAATCTTTTTAAACAAAAACTTAGTAGATCAGCAGCCACAGATAACATTTGTGATAGACTCCCTTAAAGCAATCATATCAGTCAAACATTCACCATCATGATCTTCAAATTCACTACTGTCTATATCATCCTCAGGTAATGAATGCTCACCCACAATTCCTAGAGGTTGCTTGAAGACATTCAGTTCATCATTGTCAGTCATACTGAAGTCTGTATCTGATCGATAGGAATGTCTTTGGATGAAGTTATGTAGTGTCATTGTTGCAACCACAATATGCACCTGCTTTTGAAATGGATACGACGGCATATCACGTAGGATAACACATTTCTTCTTTCAAACTCCAAATGTTCTTTCAATTACCCTGCGTAAAGATGAGTGGCGTTTATTAAACATTTACTTTCTGCCACGGACGATGCCACTTGCTCGCTCGAAATCTGAAAGATGGTATCTTGTGTCAGGATAGGGCTTCAGGTATCCCCTTTGCATAAAATATCCGGCATCAACTAGATAATATTTTCCTGGTACGAAAAACACTGTTAATATAAAATATTACCTGCTCGGATAAGCAAAACTAACCTGATGGGGGGTGAGGGAAACACTACGATCTATTCCTAGTGGCAAAGAAGAAAATCCGACTGTCATATGCAGTCTCTTCTCAGTCCGCCATCACAAAAGTAAAACACATATTGAAGTCGCATACAGTCATGACATTTTGAGTTGTTGAACCACTCCGACCGATATATGCTACTTTCTCGTGTTTGGGTAGTCGGGCATCAACGTGGGTACCGTCAATTGCATCAATACAGTTCTGTTTAATTGTCTGTTAGAGAGTAATAATATTGTGAAAGTATGGCATATAATAAAATAAAAGCACTCATAGTTACCTTGAAATATGGCATGTATTGAGGATCATTGGCAATTTGTTCTAGAGTGGTGGCAAATGATGGCTCCTCTGGTTTAATTATTTGAGCTGCTAAGCTAACAAGAGTCTGTATCCCTTTAGAAAAATAACGACTAATTGTTTCAGATGAATGCTGAAATCTTTCTATAGCTCCTCGAATTGACTCATTCTGAGACAGAATGTACAGTATTATAGCCAACACCTCCCTACACGGAGTTCTAGAAGAACCCTGGAGGTCGTGATTTAGACATAACTGTGCAGAAGATCCATAAAAATAGGTGTTGTTATTCTGAAAATAGTTCTGAACCTTATTGGATGGCCAGAAAGCATTTCACCAACCCATTTATCTCCAACAAATGTGGATGTTATGCGGGGAATGCGAGCAGTGTTATGCCGGTAATAATCCAACAACAATATCGCAACGGCAGTAGCAAATGTCATTCTCCTACGATGCTAACGTTGTGGATCCATCCTAAATGATTTAAATGTAAACATAATAAGTCCATTCTCCGACGATTTAAAATGTAAACATAATGAGTTCAGAACATATAACACTCAACTTATAAATAAAAGAGTACACATGTAGAAGGTACAAACCTATAAAAAAAAAGAGTACATGCTTCAAAGTTCCAAACATATAAAAAAACGACATAAGTAGAAGTTCAATTAGTGCAACAAATACATATACAATCCTTAAAAAAAATCATTCATCGACCAAAACCCGCAAATATTCAAGACGCATTTTTGGCTATAGCGCCATGAATATTTTCATTCGAGTTGAATCCTCAAGTTTTTTCACACACTGTACGTGAAATTGCCTATCAGCCACAACTTCAGGAATAGTACCCAAAAGCCTCAGACAGTCTAATATTCTAGCATCAGAGATGGGTGGAGCTGCAAAAGCTTCAATTAAACGATCGAAGAAGGTGTTCATAAAATGTTCCTTCTCTTTAGTTTTCTTAACAATCCTAAGCCTCTTTATTGTGCTAGACTCCCCCATATCCCTCTGGTTAATCTAGGCACTTTTTCATCAGGTGTCAATGGCTCAAGTGTGAATTCATCTGGTATCCCTATAAAGCCGCTTTCACTATGGTTGAAAGCAAACTTTCCCATTGCGAAAACCCATTTAAACATTACGTCCAGTTTTTCTTCAAATTCCGGCTCAATTCCGCACTGTTTATACTTTTTCGCTACAGGTACCGCCTGTGATATAACATTTAGAAGGAATAGTTAGTCAATTACAATTAGAGAAAATAATTTAGGAATCTAACAATTCACGGATTAGATATAAAATTACCTCTAACTTTTCAACCCACCATTCAGTTGGAGCATCAATTTTCATTTTAATTAGATTTCAACCCGAACCGGTAGATCCACGTTTCAACTCCTTCCATATTTTTCATTCCTTCTTTAATTGATCTCATTTGTTTTTAAATTTAAGTCTGTCGTAATCCCTATCAGTTAATTCTTTGAATCTCTAAGCAATGTTTAGTCACCCTTCCTTATTAAAAAAACGTTGTTGGTCTGTTCCCAAGTTCTATTTCTTTTATACAAATATCGCAAAAATATTTGTTATTTCTTTATCCCACATTGTTGACGGGTCCCCTTCAACCGCTTTAGACATGATGAAACTATAGGCAACAAATGAAAATAATTTTTTTTTTTAATTTTGAATCTCAATAGCAACACTAGCCAACAACATCAACCCAACTACAACAACAGTCTCCAAACAACAACATTAGTCACCAATACAAACAACAACATAGCTATTTGATGAAAAACAAAATATAAATATATGAAAACAAATGATTTATGCAGTTCGGTCAATGACCTACGTCCACCGAAGGCAATCCACGAAAGTTTTATTAAGGAAATCTTTAAGATTGCATAGGTAACCATTCGGCCAGGCTATAAAAAAAAAAGTAATGCATTTTCTTTTACTTGCAATTTATATTCGAGAAATATTCATGTTGTCTAAGAACCGATTGATAAGAATGACTGCATTCCACTTCAGCATAAGAATCACTGCATTCTTTAAAGTGGCATGCGTAAATGCTTTACTGTTTGAATCTCAAATACAGATGAAAATCCATAACCAAATATCACATATTAGGGACTGCCTTTGAATCCCACAAACATGTGTAAAAGCTTTAAAATGGCATGCGTGAATACTGTTTGAATCCAAAATATCAAATTACTGTTCGAATCCCACATTACTGTAAATACTATTTGAATCCAAATAACCAAATATCTGAAATGTGTAAGTTGTGAAGTGGCATATATGTAAGATGTCCTGCATATTCACACATATACATCAATTTTAACATTTATGCCACACAAATATTTCGAATTTTAGTGAGAACAATTCCAAGGCCTTCATTTTATATGTAAGTTATGCAACAAATGAAATCAATACTCCGAGTCAATACCTCCAAGCAAACAACGCATGCCAAATATCTCATGAACTATAGCTAAAAACAAGATAAAATGCCTAATATCTCATGCCACAAAACAAATGCCCAAAATTTTTAACCCACATTTCAATTATCTGAGATGCCTGAAAGTATCTCAGATAAAATGCCACATATCTACACTTCTAAAGATAAACACAAATCCAACAACCAGATTTTATGGATCGCAGCTAGCAACACAAATCCAACAGCAAGGTAAAATGTCAAACTATCTCAAATGCCCTAAAAACCAAAAAACCAGAGATAATGCTAAAACCTAGTAGATGTCATAAACAACTAATGCCATAAATCTAAAATTTCGGCGCTTGTATGGATCAGAAAGGAAACCAGCGATCGTTTCTTGCATAGATTAGAGTAAAGAAAGCATTCAAGGGATCGCAATTAGGGAAATTGAATGGATACCTGATGATCAGCAAAGAAAATAGGAAAGGAAGAAGGTTCGATCTCCTCTAAGGCAACGAACAAGAAAGGAAACCAACGAGGGAGATGGCAAGGGATATCGAGGGCACCTCCAAAATTCCTAGGGTAACGCAGATCTCTAACGCCGGACGCGGGGCTCGCACAGCGTCGAATCTCCTATTTGTTTTATCGGACGCGGACGCACTGCGATGGGAAAACGCCGAACCGAGCGCCCTTATCAAACTGGAAGACGGCGTTCTCATAAAGTCGTCGCTCCCAATAAGCGCCCCCAAACGGGCCCTAAATTTTCTATCTCCCAATCTATTCATAATTAACATATAGTTCTTCATATTGAATTATTCGATTCTATGCATAGAATTTTATTAAATTAACTCGATTGAAATCTAAAGAGCATGAAAATTGAGGTACATTTTAAGTTGTCGAAATTTTTTTTATTATAATCTCCCCTCATAAAATTTCATCCTCAAAATTCATGAACTCCATAACTAGAAAGATGAAACAAAAGTGATTACAAAAATTTGTTTCTTACCAAGTAATAACTAAAACATATCAAATTCTATGCATCAACATCAGTGGCAATATGTTCATCCGGTTCCTGATGGTTTAAGGAATAGACTCTTGAGTTCTACCTTGGTTGCTCCTTACGAGCCATGCTATCAGCTTTTTTCATCCTCTACTGACCACTTCTAGAAATCGATCATTCCTGAAAATCCCTCTCAGCTGGATTCCTTTATAGGTGAACATCTGATGTGGATCTCTGAACACCATTAAGGCAGTTTATCCTCTGAGGTTCAGGTTGTCTGCATAAGTAACACACCTTCGACACAAGTAAAATTTCACCACGATGCTGCTTTCTACACTTCACATAGAATTATATAGTGTTGTTGTCAGCTTGGCTAATAGCTCCATCAGTGTAGGACTTCATCGTTTTCCCACTAGACTCTCATTCTCTTGAATGAACTGTTGGTGTTGCTTCCTATGCATGCCTCTACGCTTATGTATCTATTGAAAATCAATCTCCACCTGCCTCACTCTTTCCACTAGTACTGAATAGTCTTCAATCCCAAGTGACTATTGGCTGCTTAATTGAATCTTTCAGTCCATAAAGAAATCTGTGGCATTGCACTACTGCATTTGGAATGTGTTGTGGTGCACATTTAAATAACATAGTAAACTCCACTTCAGACTGCATGTTTGATCGATCTCCTTGCAACAACCTAATGAATTTATCTTGCATCTGCCTCTTAACTGACAGGGAACAAACAAGTCACGTAAAGTCCTTACAAAGTCCTCCAACTGAATCTGGCTACTAGGTTTACCTCCAAACTTCTCCTAAAATTGACTCTGTCACAACCTGTCTGCTTTCCCCTCAAAAGCAAAAGTTGCTAATGTGACTCTCCTCCCATGAGGACAAGAAAAACCATCAACGTTTCCCTCTACTCTCAATAACCAATTCTCAGCCTCAACTGGCCCTCCTACTCCTGAAAATAATGATGGTCACATATCCTGGAACAACATCAGATATTTATCTGATTTGTTCCACTATCACTAGACTGAGTCTGAGAATCCTGAATAAGTTGTGTAACTATGGCCATCATCGGAGTAAAAGCCTCCATAAGTATGCTAGGACCGCTGGATGAAGGATCAGTATGTGTTGGTGGCACTCGATCATGATAATCAGCACCTCATGCTCTCTATCATTTTTATCGGTATCCTTCGGATCCGAATCAATTGCCCTGAGATAATAAAATTTTACAATATTAACATAACATTTAATAAATCTTTAATTATCTTAATAAATATTAATGATTTTCTTAATTACTCTTTTATGATCACTTTTTACTACTCTTAATCGGGCTCTGATATCATTTTTGTCACGACCCGACCCGGGACTTAGAATTAACCAAGACGGAAATCAATTCTCAGTAATTCTATTTTTATTACTATTAATTCAAATCTTAAAAATTACATAAAAGAGACACTAAAGAAGCAATAAAAAAATAAATAAAATTGGTACCTTTCTGGTTATTATTCTCGTCTCCTGTATACATTTGTTCATTTTCTTTCATCTTGTTCAAATGTTTATAAGCATATTTTATAAGCATATTTCAAATGCTCTTTCATATTTTATTTATAAGCAATTTGATGTATGCTTATAAGCAATTTGATATATGTTTACAAAAAATCTAATATATTTAAATGCATGTATTAATGATTTTTTCCATATTAACAAAAACTAATATTTTATATACATTTATCTTAACTTTATTTTTTTACTTTAGACTTTACATACAAATTTGTTCATGTGATGATCACCATCAAAAAACCTAACATACTCGTGGTTGATATTACCCCCTCGGCTCCCGTCGAGACAGCAGTTAGCGATCTACACATCACAATTATCTAGAGTGAAAAGATCTTTACTTTTCCTTGACCGATATTATCCCGTCCGCACAACAGCTAGTAATGTAAACATTACATTTGTCTGAGGAGGTAAGCTCTAGTCTACTCGCCCTTGACCAATATTATCCCGACAGCACAGTGATTAGTGAGCTAACCATCACAATTGCCTTAGGTGGTAGAAGAACTCTATGCGCATGAGTACACTGACGTCTTCCACTTATATCATTAGGGGATGAAATCCTCTGAACATGTGCATGCAAGAATTCACATATAAGTTATTTAATTATTCATACATATATTATTTTGAGGCATCTTTATGCATCTACTAACCTATATTTTTTACTATGTTGTGCAACTATTTATCATACATAACTCTCATATCATGTATATCTCTATCTCATGAATATCTCTTACTTATATAATATTTATCAAACATATATGTTTCCTAACAGGTCTATCTTTCATATCCTATGTATCATAAATATCATGCATCTCATACATGTCTTTCAAGCATATATTTCATATAAATATGAAGAATCTAATTGTTAATATTTTGAGCAAATAGGTTGAATGTCTTTTCCTTTGCTTTCATTCTAATAAATAATAGTTTGTACAATCTATTTTAGGTACATTATAAAGTGCTCAATCTAATTTTAGTAGCTTAATAGTATATATTCCTAATTAAAATATTCAGTCAAAAAGAAAGAATCCATGCAAAAATAATATTTCCTTCTTTCCAGCATTGCAAAGAAGGAAACTATTTATTATGTCTGATTTCATTTACTCCTGATTGATATCCCCCTCAAATTGATGTTGGTTGATTAAGAAGCATCAATTTACTAACAAAGAAATGATGACGGTGTCGAAAAAGAGCCTTAGTAAATATATCAGTCGTTTGAAGATCAGAAGTAATATAAGGAAGAGATATAACACCATCCTCATAGGCTTCTCGAATGGAATGACAGTCCACTTCAATGTGTTTCGTGCGCTCATAAAATACGGGATTAGCAGCAATCTAGATAGTGCTAATATTATCTACATGAAGAGAAGTAGACTGAAGTTGAGGACAACCAAGCTCAGCCAGCACACCCAGAAGCCAAATGATCTCAAAACAAGAGAGGACATAGCACGATATTCTGATTCAATAGATGACTTAGACTTGATCTTATTTCTTGCTCTTCTGAGAGATTAAAGAGTTGTCAAGAAACGTGCATCATCCAGTAATAGATCGGCGTGTATCAGAACAACATGTTCAGTAGACATCACTATATACTATTAAGGTGATAGGAGACTCCGCAGAAAAGAACAAATCACGATGAGAAGTACCTTTCAAATACCGAACAATACGTCGAACTGCAACTAAATGAAGATGTGTAGGTGCTTGCATAAATTGACTAACTTGTTGCACAGCAAATGAAATATCAGGACGGGTAATAGTCAAATAATTGAGACTCTCAACAAGTTGTTGATATAAAGATGGATCAGATAGAAAGTCACCATTATTCTGTTGATATTTGACATTTACTTCCAATGGAGTATCAGCAGAGCGGTCATCTTGAAAACCAGCCAAAGCAATGAGTCTCTTACTATGTTGTGCTGATGAAGAAAAATATCAACGGGAGAAGAGTGAACCTCAAGTCCTAAGAAATAAGTTAATGACCTCAAATCCTTCATATGAAAAGGACTCTGAACACGATTCTGTAGCTGAGACATCAATTGATTGTCATATCCAATGATGACAATATTATCAATATATATTAATAATAAAACAATTCCTTTATCAGTTTTGCAAAAAAATAATGATGAATCATACTGACTTTAAATGAAATAGAGGCTAAAAAGAGTATTGTGAAACTTTCAAACCAGGCCCGTGAGGCTTGTTTCAAACCGTATAGGAACCGTTTGAGCTTACAAACATCACGTGAAGGTGTAGAAAACAAGCCTGAATAAGGAGTCGTATAGACAACTTCTTTGAGATCCCCATGTAAGAATGCATTCTTAACATTCATATGTTTTAAGAACCAGCATTTAGATGCAATAATGGATATCACCAGTCGGACAGTTGTCATCTTAGCCATCGGTGCAAATGTTTCTTCATAATCAATCTTATATTCCTGTCAATTACCAAGAGCTAACAATCTTGTCTTATATCTATCAAGAGAGCCATCAGATCGGAGTTTTAGAGAATAAACACATTTACAACCAATGGGTTTAACACTTGTAGAACATGAAACAATATCCCAAATGTAATTGTCTTGAAGTGCCTAAAGTTCCTCTTGCATGGCTTTGATCTAACAAATTTGTTTAGTTGCCTGACAATAAGAGGTAGGAACATTAATATTAGTTAAAATTGCAGAATACTCATATCTATCTGGAAGATGAATATGTTGAGTTGATCGTCGAAGACTTATTGGAGCAATTTCTAGATCAGGGTCGGGGAGGTTTGAAGGTGAAGGGGCAGGCATCATGTGTAGATAATATCAGGCTTGAACCGTTTATCAAAAGAATAATTATTAAATTGTGGAAATATAACTATATCTGGTGTTGACACATGATGTTGAAAATAATATTTAATGTTCAAAGAAAATCACATTCCGAGAAATATGTCATCGACTATTAATTGAATCATAACACACAAAACCTTTATGATTACGACTGTACCCCATAAAGACACATTGTATTGACTGAGCTGCCAACTCATGATGTTCATGAGCAGGTGGATGAACAATGCAAACACATCATAAAGTATGTACATATGATAATTAAGATGTTTTCCAAAAAATCAATAGTAAGGAGAATCATCTGTTGAATCATATCTGGTGTAACAACTGATTTATTATTGCTAGCAACTCTGGATGTCGAGCCAGGATTGTGAGTGTCGGATACCGTAGCAAGAAGTGTTTGTGGTTTGCAGTTCCAAAGCCATGTAGGGCACTCTGTAATAATATATCCCTTTTGCTTGCAATAAGTACAACACTTAATTTTATAATTCTGTATAACATGAACAAATTTCTTGCAGCTGTAGCACTGCACTAGTCACTTCCCTTTGGTCTGAGCATCATATGTCATATTAATTATTTCTGATGATCCACCTGTTGTACTAATAGCAGCTTGTGTCACCAATCTTTGTTCTTCGTGCAATAATTCACCAAAACAGATATTCAAACAAGAAATTGGATCTCTATTCAGTAACCCAGCACGAGCTATTTCAAATTTAGGTTTGAGCTTCATTAAAAACTGATCACGACGACTTTCTTCATGAATAGTCTGAAGACTAAGATAAGATCTCCTTTGACACCTTAACATAGATAATGTCAGTATATTCGCTTCATAAATTTAGAAAGTCAAAATAATATTTTTCAATTGAAAGATTACCCTGACTATTATCACTCATATCAAGTTTCAATTGAAAAGGTTTCGCAGTATTATCTTGCTTGTAAACGTGCTTCAAGTATTCCCACATTTCTTTAGCCGTGTCAAAGAATCGTAGATTGTTTACCATATGAGCTTCAATATATCCCAAGATCTAAGAAACAATCTGAGCATCATTTGCTTACCATTGACCAAGATCTTTTGCCTCAGTAGGAGCTGGAGAAGAACCATCAATATGGGCCCCAAAGCTCCCTACCTTTTAAGAATATTCTGAGCTGAAATTCTCATGCAGCATAATTCTTTTCCGTAAATATGACAACTAAGATTTCAGAAGACATTCTAAATAAAATTATTGTTCATAAATTAATTAAGAAGGTTGATGAAAATCAACAAAAAATCAAAGAAAGTCAAGATATCTAAAAAAATCTAAATCGTTGATCTAAATCAACCTACAAGATTCGAAAAATCGTGCACTGCCCTAAATTAAGAGAGGAGTCTGAAGCCAAAGCTGAAGCCCACGATCCTTGAGTGTGACGATCTAGGAAGTATATCGGTGTTGAAATACGTTGGCTATACTGAATCCGAAGATACAGTCGATGCTACAGAAGTAAAAGCAGACGAAGTAGATGAAGTGGACGAAGTAGATGAAGTGGATGAGAACAGACGTGGTCGAGGCAGTTAAAGCGGACGAAGAGATCATAACAGTTTAGGTGAGCCCGCAGAAGTAGTCGAGCAAAGCAGACGAAGCAGTTAGGGCAGTCGAGCAGTCCAGACGAGGCAGACGATGGTTTAGGCGAACAAGACGAGCTCTCTAGACGAAGCAGACTATGGATTAGATAAAGCAAACGAGCAGTCCGACGAGACTCTAAGATTTGCAGTCGAAGAAGACAAACGATTGCAACCTTGAAGACTCCAAAGATTCAAACCCAAAATATTCGACGTGGCTCTGATATCATGTCAATATTTTGAGCAAATAGGTTGAATGTCTTTTTCTTTGCTTTCATTCCAATAAATAATAGTCTGTACAATCTATTTTAAGTACATAATAAAATGCTCAATCTAATTTTGGTAGCTTAATGATATGTATTTTTAATTAAAATATTCAGCTAAAAGAAAAGAATCTGTGGAAGTACAATACTTCCGTCTTTGCAGTATTACAAAGAAAGAAACTCTTTATTCTATCTAATTTCATTTACACCTGATTAATACTAATTAAACTAGAGTATACATTGAGTCAAACATACAATTTGAAAAAGAAGATTACTAAAATTTAGAAACATAATTACTTGCCTCAGATGCCATGCTAAACTCACAACCTTCGAAAGTTAGCTACAGGTTGTGGTGACTTTTACATTTAGATTAATAACTTATAAAACATAATATTAAAATTTCATACTCAAGTAATTTCTGCTAATCGAATTAATCTTCTTAACTTAGGATTAATTTAACTGAAATTTACATGGTCTCTTTACAGTGAATGTCATCACTCTCGCCTCGAGTCTGTCACCCCAATAAACAACCTAAAATCCGCAATTAACTTTAGGGCCCGTTTGGGGCAGCTTAAAAGTGTGGGCAGCGTTTTGAAAACGCCACCTTGCTGTTTAGTTAGCACTTATAAACGGTGTTTTGTAAACTGTGTTTTTATTTTTGTGAAAGACGCAGACCGAGGGACGACCCCCACGGTCTGCGTATTCGATCGACACATTGACTCTCGTGACCCTACCCTCATACGATTCCCGTGACCCTGCCCTCCTTCGCAAAACTCGAGCCCTACCGGTCCTCCTAAGAGAAGATCCGGTGTGTTTTGGTTTCTCTTCTTCGGCATCTTAACTTATCCATGTCCTTCGGCATTCTCTCAACAGGTATAGCCGTTTCTTCTTCGCATGTTTCATCTTCCTCATTTGCCATGGTTCGAGAATTCGGTTTGAGCTTCTTGTTTTTCTCTCGACAGGTAGATCCCGTGTGCTTCTCTTCTCCTTTTTCACGATCGGAGTCGCATTTGGCATTTCCTTCTTCACCATTTCTTTCAACAGGTATACCTATTCCTTCGCATGTCTCTTCTTTCTTCTTCATTTGCAACTGTTCGCGAAATCTGATTAGATTTTTTTTTTCCCCAGTGGATTTGTCCCTAAAATCATGTTATATCTATTTATTTTTCCGGTGGATCCGTTCATGAAATCCGGTTATTTCTATTTCCTTTTTAACTATAAGCATATTTACACATCTCGTAGTTATATATTAAAAAGTACAAATACAAAGTTGTTTCTTGCCAAAGGATTCACTTTTTTTAATGTTCACAATGGCCTTCCCTCTTTCAAATTTTTTTCTTCATTTTATTATGATAAAAAAAATATGTTAGTTTAGGTGATTTGGAGAATACAATGTTGTGCTTTAAAGGGTTGTATATGTGTCTTCATATGTGACATGATTTGATCTATCACTTTGGCACTCTTAAATATAACGAGAGAACGCCGCATGTGGTTTGAGTTCTTCCGTTTCTCCGATATCGCAGTCGGACAGGTTTGTTCAGGATTCTGGAGTGTCAGATGCAAGTGACATGAGAAGTGATATGCTGCTACAAAGTTAACATTATCATATTTTTAATTGTCATTTTAACATGTTATTTTTATTCTTTTTTATGGGATCTTATTATACTTTGTAGTAGTATGTGCTAGTGCATTTGACTTTTATATGTGTAACATATTTGTTTGATGTGATCGGACATGTTTTGGTTATATAAATATAAATCAACTTTTTGATTTTCTTGTCTGAATATTTTTCTTTAATTTTGTTGACAAAATAACAAATTCTACAGCACAGATTATTTATTTAATTAAAAAAAATTCAAATAAGTTGTTTACAAAACGCACTAACCAAACAGCTTATCAGCTTATTCAGAACAGGGGCAGAATGGTTAATTTTCTAGAATCAGTTGTTTTCCATAAGCGCAAACCAAGCAGTCAGACAGTTTATCCGGATCAACTGTTCATCAGCAGATTATCAGGATAAGCTGTTTATCAGCAGAAGCTCAAAAAAAACAAAAAGTAGTATATGAATGAAATCCAATTTTGATGTATACTCTACTAAAAGAACTAATAATTTTGAATCATCAATCAAACTTCAAGTAGCAAGGCAAAGCTGCAAGGCTGCGAATTTTCCAAAAAGAATACCCGAAATAAATGGGCTTCATTCCTATCCCCTCCCTACCTCCATATACATTGCATTGGAGAGAAATTATAAATTGCAACAGATATGTGAACTCTATGGCACTGCAAGTAAAAAAAAGCTAGTTCGACTACAAGTGTAGCCCCCTCGAGCAAAAAAAAAATGTAGGTGCAATAACAAGAATGGATCGCATGACCAATCCAAGCCAACAAAAACAGTATACGTACCTTACACCATTTTAATCCAAAATCCAAACAAATCGCAAATCAGGAAGAATTGGAGAAGAAGCTGAGAAGGAATGAAGGATCATACCGAAATGCCAAACTTATTCAAAAATCTAGAAGAATGCATAAAGCCAAAAATACGAAAGCCGGCAAAACTCAATGAAATCCAAATCAGCCGAAGGAACATCTACTGTGAAAACCATTCCATACTTGCAGATCTATCGTTAGGAGAGATCGGAGAGAGAAGTAATGAGTGAGAGGATGAGAGACGAAGAATCGGGGAGACGAGACGAGACGAGATGAGAACGAGAGAACCAGAGGAGGATCGCGCTAGGGCAGACGAGACGAGAAATCAAGGGTAGGTGGGTAATAATCAGCGAACAAATGGGAGCAGCGGGGTCAATTTTACGGCCGCATTTATTGAAGAAAAAATGCGGCAATTGGAAAATGCCGCTCGAACGCCCTAAACAAACGGATAGGCCGCCGATGGCAATAAGCAGCCCCAAATGCACCCTCAAGCTCATATTTAATGTGCACAAGCCCCTCTAACCTTACATATGCTAGCCTAACTGTCTAAGCCTAGCATGATCCATTCAATATTTTTCTTTAGGACTTCTTGGAAGCACAACGCTTGACACTTTCTTCCAAGATAACCTGAGCCAAGATGAACATACCTTTGAATAGGACTAGTTTACTGCAAAGTAACAAAGTTGAAACTGCAATGCAAGTTTAAGCAACAAATAATTTGAGAAAAACTTGACAGAGAAAATGTAAAGCTTATAGAGAGTTTTTGGATATATCTTAAATTTTATGATGACTTAATAATAACAAAAGTGACCATAAGTAATTTTCATACATCATCCAAATAAATTTGTATAGGATAAGATCAAAATATGTATCATCAAGTCAGACCATATAAAAAGGTCACCAAACTGTTGGGAATGGCGAGTGATAAATCTTCAAACATGAGCCTCAAATTCATGACTTCAACCGTGTTTCTGGCAATAGGATTTAAGTTTAAGTGCGAGTTAAACAAAATTTGGCCAAATAACAAACATGGTAACTTTAAATTCTATGAGAACTTAAATCCAATCTTGCCCGATTTTGCCATATACCAAAATTACTAAATTTAAGAGTTCAGTAAATTTATTGGATTTAGCAATAGATATGCGTTGACGAGGAAAAGGAGTGATACAATGACCATAGAGCTCCTTATTTTTCCTTGTCATCGCCATCATCAAGCTAGGCACAAGAAATGTGCAATTTTTATGTTTTTTCCTCTCAACAGTTTATGGTAGGAGTTGAAGGGGATGAAAGATGAGGGTTTGCTTCCTAGGGTTGCAGGTAAGAACAGATGGGGTGGAAAACGAGAATTTCACGTGCAAGTTATTTGTGTTTCAATTTGACTAAATAAAACTTCTTAATTTAATTAATTTTATAATTTATAAATAATTATAATTTAAAATATTATTAGTTTGAAGCTAACTAAAAATTAAATTAATTGAAGTTATTTTTAATTAATTTAAATGAGAAGTAATTAATCATTAATTAATATATTGTCTTGAGCTAACAAGTTGATATAATTTTGATAAACAACTAATTAATGATTAATTAATGAATAATAAAATACTAACTAATGATTACATATTTTAATGAAATTTTAATTAACAATTAACTAACTTACAAAATAGCTAATAAACGATTAAAATTCAAATATTTATTAATTAATTATTTTAATAAAATTATAAATAATGATTAATTGACTTAATAAATAACTAATTAATGATTGATGTAATTATAAATACTAAAAATCAAATCAAATCTAATTTAAATAGCTATTAATAATTTAACCATCATTAATTAGCATTAAAATCTTATTTCAACTAAAAAACTTTAAGTCTTGAAACAAGTTACCAAATTCACCAAGATTTAACTGAATTTAACTTCTATCATACCAAACAGGCTTCAAGATTTAAACAACATTATAATGTATAAAATCTGGATTTACAGCATTTACAAAATCCTGAGAGTTAAATTCTACTTGCAGTCAAACAGTTGCTAAAGATTAAATCATACCAATTAACCAATGGGCCACAAATCCTTTCACAAATATTAAATTTCCATCCAACTCTAGTTATAAAAATTGAGTCAAAGCAATTTATATGGTTCCAGGTGACACAAATAAACAAACACTGGGCAGACTAAGGCCTTCTTGAAGAGCAATCGAATAAAACTTTGTAAGAACTAAAAATTACCTTTTCTTCATCCATGTTCCTTCCGTTATCACGCGAATTGATTTCTTTCCTTTACACATACCTTCATAATTTGTCTTTCGCCCTCTCCTTGCCCCCTTCCCAGTTTGTCAAGCCTCGGCACTCTATAAGAGCAGTGCTAAGGGCCTCCTACTGATTTCCCCTCCTTCCTCTCTCCCGATTTCACCCAAAGCCATCGCATAGCTTCCCTCCTCCGGCTCCCGTGTCCAAAACCCTCGTTGTGTACCCGCGTGGAGCCAGCCAAAGGCAACGACGAGATCACACCTGGGCGATAAGGAAAATAAAAGATAAAAAGAATATTCCATGTGTTATTGTGTGTTATTCATGTGTTATTGTGTCCTGAGAATATTCCTGGTGTTATAATAACACATGAATAACACACAATAACACAAGAATAACACGGGAGAGAATATTCCGCTGTGTTACTGCGCCGTTTTTTTCTGTGGGAATATTTCCCGTATTATTCAAGTGTTATTGTGTGTTATTCATGTGTTATTGTGTCATGAGAATATTCTTGGTGTTCTAATAACACAATAACACATGAATAACACGCAATAACACATGAATAACGCACACATGAATAACACGCAATAACACATGAATAACGCGCAATAACACATGAATAACACAGGGGGGAATATTCCNAATTAAAATTGAAATATTTATTGAAGATTAATTATTTTAATAAAATTATAAATAATGATTAATTCACTTAATAAATAACTAATTAATGATTGATGTAATTATAAATATTAAAAACCAAATCAAATTTAAATAGCTATTAATAATTTAACCATCATTAATTAGCATTAAAATCTTATTTCAACTAAAAAACTTTAAGTCTTGAAACAAGTTACCAAGTTCACCAAGATTTAACTGAATTTAACTTCTATCATACCAAACAGGCTTCAAGATTTAAACCACATTATAATGTATAAAATCTGGATTTACAGCATTTACAAAATCCTGAGAGTTAAATTCTACTTGCAGTCAAACAGTTGCTAAAGATTAAATCATACCAATTAACCAATGGGCCACAAATCCTTTCACAAATATTAAATTTCCATCCAACTCTAGTTATAAAAATTGAGTCAAAGCAATTTATATGGTTCCAGGTGACACAAATAAACAAACACTGGGCAGATTAAGGCCTTCTTGAAGAGCAATCCAATAAAACTTTGTAAGAACTAAAAATTACCTTTTCTTCCTCCATGGTCCTTCCGTTATCACGCGAATTGATTTCTTTCCTTTCCACATACCTTCATAATTTGTCTTTCGCCCTCTCCTTGCCGCCTTCCCAGTTTGTCAAGCCTCGGCGCTCTATAAGAGCAGTGCTAAGGGCCTCCTCCCGATTTCCCCTCCTTCCTCTCTCCCGATTTCACCCAAAGTCATCGCATAGCTTCCCTCCTCCGGCTCCCGTGCCCAAAACCCTCGTTGTGTACCCGCGTGGAGCGAGACAAAGGCAGAGCCAACGTACCTTCTGTTCCTAGCCGAAACCATTGGAGAAGAAACCCTTTCTTTCTTCCACCTTTGGTTCTGAGCGCTGATATTAAGGTACAGGAACTTACTAGAATAAAAATACATGAAAACATAATTGAGGATTACTAGAAGTTACACGTAGGTTACATAGATGTAACAGGGATATAATACAAATATAACCCCGCAATGCTATCTGAATAATCTCTCTGACTTAACGCAGCGCTCATCTTACATACGCAAATTTTTCATAGGATTGAGAGTTGTCAATCCAGGATTTATGGTAAGCAGAACAAGGAAAAAGAAAGATTTAAGAAACGCTAAAATTAAAGGATAATTGTATCTTCTATTCGGTTATTTTACTAATAAATGATCCTAACTTTTTAAAATTAAATGAAAATGTGACACTCAATAAGACTAAATGGAGAACAAGGATTGATGTAACTGACCCCGCTTAGTGGGATAAGAGTTTGTTTTTGGTGTTGTATTAGGTTATTTTATGAATGTAATTTTTCCCATAAAATTTATTCTGAAATTACAATTTCCTTCATATTAATAATAATAATAATAATAAAGGCCGAGTTGGTTGCATCTAATTCGTAAATTAATAAGTTTAATTTCATAATTAAGTACGCCTTATTTTCTATTTGGTGTACGATCTCTAATCAAATTGTCAAATTTATAGAAGTATCGTATTTTCCTTCTCGAGGTAAGTAATTGCTCTTTATTTTGAGATAAACGAACATTTCTAATTATGGCGTTGTATTAGATTCCTAGATAATTATTGGTTTGTCATTCGTATCATTTAAACTTCGTTAAGATAATTACAGTAGATTTCATTTGTGATCATATTAACTTTCATATATAATTAACTTTATTTAATTGTTGCATAGGCTCGTGTTTAATTACTTACATGTCATATTGTAGTAATTATTATTTCTTTATAGCATTGATGTGCGAGATTTTATTATTTCAGTTTTCATGATTGTTTATAAATGTTGATGAACATTTTATAATTATATTTTCGTGTTTTGATTGTTATGCATGAAGTACAACTAATATTACAATATTATTATGTCAGTATTAAACATTTTTACTATAGCTAATCAGACTGACGGATCTTTCAAAGAACTTAATGGATTTTCATGGAAATGATGCTTTCATTTCTTTGTTTCAGGGTGTCGTAATAAATTGACTTTATATAAATATAATTACATTTATATATGTATATACTTAAATTGTATATTATCAGTAGTGTTAAAAGATGATAAGGCATGACTGTGCAAAAATCACCTGATATTGCAACATATAAATATCTACATAAATGTTCATATGTTCAATTCACTCATGTTCAGGATCATAACCATGTGATGGCCATTGAAATTTTTTTTAATATACATAGTAAATCGTCTATATTTATAAATTCAACATTTGCATACCTGCTACTTTGGAGTTATGCTGTTCCTTACTCCCCATATGTTGTTTTATGGTCATTTACATTAAATTTAATATAGTTCATATGATCTCAAAAACAACATTGTGAAATGGAAAAGCGAAAAGTGAGAACATTCTCATTGAAATGAATACATATAAACTAAAGAAGTTCAACTGTTTCATATAAAGACCCAAAAAGAAGTGTGTGTGTGTGTATTCATAATACCTCAAAGACATTAAAACTAAGATTTTATCGATCATATTTCATCATAATGCATACAATGCATATATCTCTCCATGGAAACAAGAAACAAATCCTGGAGTAAGAAGAGTACATAAGATATAAAACTAATAAATTACAGATGATGATAAAATAATTTGTACCTTCTCATGTCATCAACAATTTGTGTCTTCTAAGACCCAAACTTCATTCTTCCGACAGCACTTTTCCCCGAATATAAGTGTAGCTCCATCATTCAAAGGTATTGTCTTCTTCAATTCAACTTCAAGCTCTCTATTGAAATCTTCACCCAACTCAAAGAAAGAAACTTTTATCCCACCAACTACACTTAGAATTATGCAAATTTTTCAAGCAATCCTCTGTCTCTATCTTTTTGTCAAATTCTCGAGCATTCCTTAGCTCCCAACAATTTGGATTATCACATATTTTTTCCAAATATAAGAGCTTATAATCTAGAATAGGATAGAACAAGAAATCATAAATCCAAATCCGTTAAGTGAAAGTATGTCATTATAGTATTAAACATTTTTACTATGGCCAGTGGAACTGAAGAATCCTTCAAAGAGCTTAATGGATTTTCGTGGGAATGGTGCTTACCTTTCTTTGTTTCAGGGTGTTGTAATGAACTGACTTGATATAAATATAATTATATTTATATATGTATATACTGAAATTGTATATTATCAGTAGTGTTAAAAGATGATAAGGCGTGTTTGTGCAAAAAATCATCTGATATTGCAACATATAAATATCTACATAAATGTTCATATGTTCAAGTCACTCATATTCAGGACCATAAGCATGTGATAGCCGTTGAAATTTTTTTTAATACACATAGTAAATCGTCTATATTTATAAATTCAACATTTTCATACCTGCTACTTCGGAGTTATATTGTTCCTTACTCCCCATATGTTTTTATGGTCATTTACATTAAATTTAATACAGTTCATATGATCTCAGAAACAACATTGTGAAATGGAAAAGCGAAAAGTGAGAACATTCTCATTGAAATGGATACAGATAAAATAAAGAAGTTCAGCTTTTTCATATATAGACCCAAAAAGAAGTGTGTGTGTGTGTGTGTGTGTGTGTGTGTGTGTGTGTGTGTGTGTATGTGTGTGTCATAATACATCAAAGACATTAAAACTAAAATTTTATCGTTCATATTTCATCATAACACATACATTGCATTTATCTCTCCATGGAAACAAGAAACAAATCTTGGAGTAAGAAGAGCGCATAAGATATAAAACTAACAAATTACAAATGATGATAAAATAATTTGTACCTTCTCATGTCATCAACAATTTGCGTCTTCTAAGGCCCAAACTTCATTCTTCCGGCAACACTTTTCCACAAATATAAGTGTAGTTCCATCATTCAAAGGTATCGTCTTCTTCAATTCAACTTCAAGTTCTCTATTGAAATCGTTACCCAACTCAAAGAAAGAAACATTTATCCCCACCAACTGCACTTAGAATTATGCTTATTTTTCAAGCAATCCTTTGTCTTTATCTTTATGTCGAATTCCGGAGCATTCGTTAGCTCCCAACAATTTGGGTTATCACATATTTTTTTTCCCAATACAAGAGCTTATAATCTACAGTAGGATAGAACAAGCAATCATAAATCCAAATCCATTAACTGAAGATATGTCATTATCAGTAGAAAATTCATTATCTTGTGTGGCGGCCATCCTTTTCAAGAAATCTCAAAAGGCATGGTGAGGACATTGCTCTAACACCTAACATGAAATAAAGAAGGGACATTTACATACATACCACCCAATTTCTAAGTATTTACATGTCTAACTCCTAAATTTTACTTTATTACTTTTTATCCACAAAAATCATGTCACATTAAAAATACAACCTTCGCAACTTTTAAGAAGTGAAAAGCATTTTTCATGCATATTCATCACATTGGATTGTTTTCATATTCATCACCGTGCACATATGTTTACCTCGTTGTAGCCACTCATTATATTATTTTCGCATACAAATTTCTATATGCTCCTTTGTGAGGTAACCTAGGTGTGGACAAGGCATTGGATGATCGCAAAAGCTACTTTTGATCAAATTAAACGGACTGCATCAAACTTTGTGTAGGTGAGATCTATCCAAAATCACTCAATAATATCGAATATAATATAGTGAATAAACCATTATATTAAAAAAATCTAAAAATAAAATAAATACCACAATCATAATAATTAACAATTTTTGATTTATGAGGATAGCTTAGATGAGGTAACACATGGTTGATAACAAGAGTCTTCCGGTCTAAAGGTTTTTAATAACTTCTTTAGACTAAGTAAATTCAAAACTAACGGTAGTGTCAGAATGATGGAATCATGGGATATTGACCGGCATTGCTTAACATAAAAATAAAATCACCCTTTTCCAATCCCTTTAATAATAATAATCATCAACTCAAAATACACTTTACATGATCACAATAAACAAGCAAACTACAAGTGAATGAAGGAGAATTTTAGATGATGAGCAACGATCAAAGAAGCAGATCGACTTCAACAAAACTTTTCTTAGTCTTAAATAATATAAACTCTTAGGACTTAGAGGTTGCTCTTCTATTACAATGTAAATCCTCACTCTATTTTTAGGCTTTTGCTCAATCATATTGTGCAATATAATTCCTAACTCTTTTAAGATTCTGAGGTTTTCCAATTAGTACGAGATAAATTCTTTCATCTTTCTAAGTTATTTTGCGTGATCAAATGTTGTGCAAGTGTAAGCCATAAATTTTAAGTAGATTTGAGGATTGAAAAATTAAATATCTTCACCCCCAAAATGTAAAGCCAAACAATATGATAGTTTTAGAAGTCACCGAGGCTTGCATCGAAATCTGTGACATCCCCTACATTTTTCTCTATTGGCCTTCAAAATAATTGTTCTCACTTGGTCTGTCACCACTTGACTTTCTTAAAAGTAATTGTGAAAACTCAACTTTGAATTTCTTGAAAAAAAACCCCTAATTATTATCGAGAGTTTTCTTAAGTGATTTCGATAATTTAAGATGTAATTACCTATAAGAGCTTGCCCCTACAGGGAATTTAGAACCAAGGTAAAATAAACTCTATCTAATCTTTATATTAGGTTGGGGAATTGTCCATCACACAAAAGGTTTGCAGACCAAATAGACTTCATAAATTATTTTGTTTATATAATCGAGTTCACGGTCAAGTAGTATGCCTATCTCTCAGGCTGGTACATTACTTTTGGTGTCGTGCTCGATTACTTAAACTATTAAATATATGAGATATATTCATTCTCATTTTCCAAAATTAAATTACTATTTTTTCAAAATCACACACACACACACACAGATATATATATATATATATATATATATATATATATATATATATATATATATATATATATATATATATATATATATATATATATATATATATATATANAAAAAAAAGGTTACAAAACTAAGGAGAAGCCCTCACCAAAAAGCCCAGCTAACAAGAAGAACACCTAATGAAAGGGAGGGACAAAACATCTCCCTTCAAAAAAATAGCTAAGGAGGGAGTCACATTTTTGCCGATAAGAGTGTGCTCAGAATGTAGCCCAGTCCTAGCCAGCCAATGAGCTACCCTATTACCTTCCCTGAGATTATGAGAGTACTTAATGCTGAAACCAGAAACCATACAGTGAATAAGGTTAACCCAGTGCACTAAAAACCAAGGACAATCCTTCAATCCAGTAAAAATATTAATTAATAACAAAGAATCAAACTCAACTATGATCTGACAAAAACCACTCCTCCTTATTATATATAAAGCCTAGAAAATAGCCTGAGTTTTAGCCTCTAAGGGATCCAAAGCCCGGACCGGAGAATGGAAAGAGAGCAGGCATCAACCATAGTAGTCTCTAAAGACCCCCCCCCCCCAATCCCAGCATGAGGGGCCAAAAAACTTCCATCAGTATTCCCTTTTAACCAACCATCAGAAGGGGGCTTCCAAAGAACCATAGAAAGTTTAGGGACCTTAGAAATTTGGTGGATTGGCTGTATGAAAATTTCAGGGAACTTCTTGTACAAGGAGAGCTTATTAAGATACACTACGCAATTATTAGCAATCCTGGTAACATCCAACAACATTCCCTCAAATTTTGTGCTGTTCCTTGCCATCCCCACAAACTAAGCAATAATACAAGGCACTAAGAATAAATGATGATCCATCCACTCTTTCTAGCACTGAGAGAAATCACTCCAAGAAAAATATAAGGTAGAGATCTTCAGCTTGGACAGAATGCAGTTCCAAACCCTCTGAATAAATACACAATTGAAGAAAAGGTGATGTATGGATTCCTCCTCATTTCTACATAACACACACTTGGAGGATCCTCTCAACCCTTTCAATTTTAGAATGACATCTATTCGAAGAAAATTGAATAATAACCTCCAACAAAAGAAGGACATAGAAGGTGATAGATATTTACTCCAAAGCCTAGAACCTCAGCTGACATCCTGTAAAGGAAAGAAAACATTGTAGATAAAAGCAAACAAAGTTTGAGATTAATTTTTCTTAACAACAATTTTGTCTTTCTTGGATGAGTCAAAGGAGATAATCATAATTTTGGTTAGCTGGGTAGTATCAAGGATGCTCTACAGGGCTTGAAGATTCCAACCATCATCTGTACAAAAGTTAGCCACCTGATGAGACTGACAAACCAAATTTTGAGCCAGCTTGTCATCAAGTGTCCAGTTATCAATCCAAAAATTAATCTTGCCTTCCTGCAATTCCCAGATAAAAATATTTTTAGCCATAGAGCTGACTTTCAGCATGTTAGCCTAGGTTCTTGAGTCTCCCAATTTGGAAGAAACAAGAGAAGGATGAAGACCCTTACAATATTTTCCCCTCATAAATTTAGCCCACAGAGAAGACTGAGCTCTAATCATGATCCAATGTTTACAGAAATTGGTATGTTGAATACGTTAAAAGCTTCTGAACCCCAAACCATCAGCTCTAGTGGGCTTACAAACCTTCTGCCATCTGACCCAATGAATTTACTTCCTCTGACCAGCCCATAGGAATCTATTAAAAGTCCTCTCAAGAGAGAGTTGAATGGATTTTTTTCATCACAGACATCTGAGATAAGGAAGAAGGGAGAGTGGCCAACACACTTCTCAATAGAGTAAGTCTTCCCCCATATGATAAAAAAGAGTTAGCCCAACAGGTAAGCTTGTCCTAGATTTTTAACACAATATCATCAAATTGAATTTGCCTACTTCTTCCTTTCAAAAGATAAGCCCTTAAATACTTCAGTGGAAGTTTTCTGGAGCTGAATCCAATATGTTCAAGAATCCAATGTTTAAGATCTGTAGGTTTAGTGGTTTTTAGTAAAAAATATAACATCATCAGCAAAGGCCAAGTGGTTTACAACAATATTAGACTTGTGATTGTAGAGAGTATTAGGAGAATTGGATGGAAGCTGACTGACCAAAGAAAAATATGTTGAGATTTTCATACTTATTTTACACTAATTTTGATGTTATTGCACTTTAAAGAAGGGTATTTTTGATGTTTTATAGCAGATATGATGAATTATGGACATTTAGAGAAAAAGAAACAAAAACGGTGCAACTTGGAGCAAAAATGAGCAAGAAATGAAATTTTGTCCTGTCACTTTTCGATAAGTCTTTTGATGCTTAATATCTTTTACACTTCTTGCATATTTTTGAATGAGATTACACTATAAAGAAAGGTTGTTTTTATGCTTATTTTTAGGGCTATCTGTTAGGAACACAACACAACTAAAATGGGGCGAAACGTAGCTAAAACGGAGCGAAACGGTGGAGCTGCGCAGTCTGCCCGCCGACGGCGCCAAAACGGCGCCGATGGTGAGATTTACCCAAGAAGACCAAAAAATGACAGAAAAGCTCGCCAAAAGCGCCCTCGAGCCCGCCGACGGCGCCCGGGACGACTATGGACCGACTTTTGTCGGTTATGGGCCCAAATTCAACGTATTTAGACGCTTTTTGAAAGGATTCTTGTGGCAACTCTTCAAACTTCATCCCTACACTTTAAAAGAATGAATTTAGGTTAGAAAAGGAAGGATTAAGTGAGAGGAATGTTAGGAAAAGTGTGGATAAAGTTTAGGGTTTTTTATAATAGGAGTAGAAAAGTAGATTTCTACCATTTTGGAGAGATTGGAGAGGAGATTTTGAGAGAATTTGTAAGGAGATGTTCTAGCATTGCATAGACTTTGTGGGGGATATTTTCTTCTTTCTTTTAAGGGAAAAAGCTAAGTATTGTATTCTTCATTATCTTATGGTTTTGTAAACACTTATCTAGTGGATTTGCTTTGATGAAATGAACTTTTTCGTTGAGTTTTCTTCGTGCTTTGTGATTGGCTTCTCTTACTCTCTCTTCTTGTTTGGAAATAATGGCATAAGAAGATTATGTCATTGTTTTCATTTTACTTTTCTTTTGTAATGAGTAGAATTCATGTTTAGGATTTTGTGATGCATGTTAGAAGCGGATTTAATTATCAATGTGATGGTTTTTACTTGCACTTTATTTACATTACAATAAAGGCTTGTTGTAGTGTTAAAATTCGTTGTAATCGCATTAAGACCCGAGAGGGCTGTGTAATTCTCAACAAAATAGAACCACATTCAGATTCCATGGATGGATACGTTCATGGGAGTTGAATGCAAATAAATAGGGAAATATACTTTGATGGGCGTAGAATTGGAGATTTTAGGGTGGCAAACTAAAATCCTCAATTCGGTCCTATTGTTTGAGTACTGAAGCGGAGACTTTAGCGCTCAGGTGAGGGGAACATGGGAGCTCCGAGGTGAGATCCGGTATCCTTCGAGCCTAGCCATGGATTCAGTAAATAAGCATAGGATTAGTCAATGTTCTTTATGCCTGGCCAAAGGGTAAAGAATAGGATTGCTCCTATTTGGCACATACAATATTTAATGCATCTCATTCCTTTACATTATCCTATTCATTACATAAGAATAGTAGTTTTTAATATCTCAAAATTCTCCAAACCAATTCATCCAAAAAGGGTTATCTTTAGAATTAATATTTGCATTNGCATATTAAAAGTTGCATCAAGTTTTTGGCGTCATTGCCGATGGTTTAAATCTACTAGTAGTGGTGTCAAATTCTTGTATTTTTAGGTATATAAAAAGTCGCTGTCAAGTTTTTGGCACCGTTGTCGGGGAAACTTCAGTAAGAACTTTAGGAGAATTTTAGTTGAAGTAATTAGGCTTAGACTTGAAAAACTGTAATGTCGTAAAAACTGTTTTGTTTGAAAAGTGTTTTTATATGAAAAAGTGTTAAAAAAACTGTTTGTGTGAAAAATAAGGTGTTCGTGAAAATGTTTTGATGTGTTGAATATATTTCATCTGTTATTTGTTTAATTGTTAATGTATTGTTTATTGTGTTGCGTATGCTAAACATAGGATCTGCAGGATTTGTGCCTTATGACCTCGAGTTTGACAAGAATAAAAAAATAAAAATACAAAGAGGACTCAAAAAACTAGAAATGGAAATGGAAAACTCTAAAAATATTAACTTAGAAAATCATCATACATCATTGATGGGTTACGTAAATCCTACGACAAATGAAATTCACTCAAGTATACAAAACCCTGTCGTAGAAGCTGACTCGGTTTGCAAATAAATCCTGAGATTATCCAACTAGTGCAGAACAATCAGTTTTGGGGAACTCCTTTGGAGGATCCCTATTTACATTTATCAAATTTTATAGAACTTTGTGCTATATTTTATTATAACGGTATGTCAGACGATGCTATCAGACTAAGGCTTTTTTTCCTTTCTCACTAAGGGATAAGGCTAAAATGTGGTTATACTCATTAGCAACTGGCTCTATTAAAAATTGGGAGGAGTTAACTCAAAAATTCCTAGCTAAGTATTTTCCACCTTCAAGGACTACTAAACTTAGAAAAGATATTATCTCATTTTATCAGTATGAAGGGGAATCAATATACAAAGCTTGGGAAAGATTTAACGAACTCCTAAGAAAGTGTATGCATCATGCTCTACCAGATTGGTTAATCATTCAAACTTTTTATAATGGGTTAGTAGAATCCCTTAGGTTTATAATTGATGCTGCTGCTGGTGGATCATTAATGTCAAAACCATTTGATAAAGCATATGCGTTAATTGAAAAAATGGCTACAAATGAATTTCAATGGCCCTCTACAAGTGTAAATCCTAAAAAGGTAGCTAGTGTTTATGATACATATGAGATTTCAATTCTTGCATCTCAAGTTGTTGTAATATCAAGGAAGTTGGACCAATTTGGAATGAACCAGCCTCAACTCACTCCACTAAGTGAGGAAAGTTCATTAGGGCATATGATTGATTCTAACTTATCATATGATGCTTTAAATACCATAAACAACCCGTACTCTAGCCTTTACAACCCAGGTTGGGAGAACCATCCTAATTTTAACTAGAATCATAATACTGACGGTGGAAACCAAAAATGGAAAATAAATCATGCAAATCCTAATGTGAGTTGGAATAATAAGGGGAACACAAACTATAGACCTTCATATCCACGGACTCTAACAATGATCAGCAATTTGAGAATAAGATGTCTATGGAAGAAGTTGTATTGCAAATGGGAAACCAGTTGCAAAGTCAAAATGCTGCAATTAAAAATATAGAGAATCCCCTGAGACAAATTGCTGATTCACTTCGCAATAGAACCTAAGGAACACTTCCTAACAACATTGAGATCAACCCAAAAGAGAACACTAATGAACAAGTAGAAGCTGTCCAATTAAAAAGTGGAAGAGAGATAGATGATGTGGTTAGAAAAGAGAAATATGTTATAAGAGAAACAAAGGAAACTAAAAGACCTGAAGAAAAAGTTTCTAAAGATCTGGAAAAATTAATATCTCCAACTAAAATAAGTTTGGAAAGACCACCACCTCCATTTCCTCAAAGACTTAGACAGCATGAGTTGGATANCACCACTATAACTCTTCTGTTAGTTGATCGATCTATCATTTATCCAAAAGGGATTATAGAAGACGTGCTTGTTAAAGTGGATAAATTTATCTTTCCTATAGACTTTATTGTATTAGATATGGAGGAAGATAAAAAATATCCCATTATTTTGGGGAGACCTTTTCTTGTTGCTGGACAAGCTATGATAGATGTGCAAAGTTACTGGACAAGCTATGACAGATGTGCAAAAAGGAAATTTAACTATGAATGTTAATGACCATGAAACCACTTTTGATGTTTTAAAGGCTATGAAATATCCAGCTGAGAGAAATGATGATGATTGTTTTCAGATGGATGAAATTGATTGTCTAAGTAAAAAATATTTTCAGAAAAGTTTTGAGAGTAAGTTAATTGATGAGATCAAAATGGGCTTTCATGATGAGTCTAAAATGTTGTTTAAAGAAGACTGTATGTATGTTCAGGAGAGGTGTTGAAAAGATAGACTTTTCCAAAAATAGTAAACTTTTAATTCCATCTGTAAAGAAATTCATGACCTTAAAATGAATTTACCTAATACAATTTTAAAGCCTATTTATTTGGTGAATTCATATACACCATCAGTCTCTATATCTTCATATTCGACTCAATCACAAGATGAGTATGTAATTCATATACACCACCAGTCTCTATATCTTCATATTCGACTCAATCACAAGATGAACCTGAAATTGAATGATGAAATCAGTAAAAGATCTCCTATGAAAGAGTTATTTAAAGTCACTGAATGACATATTCCGTGGTATACGAACAAAATGAATGAGATTCTAACGCTGGGGCAGATTATTAATGCAATTAACAGTTACCCCCCAAAGATTTTACCTAGTGACTTTGAGATAAATCCTAAGGAAATGAATTATGAGCAATTTAAAATTATTGAACTAATATTTAGAAGAGAATTCGAGGATTTGTTTCAAAAGAGCTTTGAGTTGAGAGATAAGGATAAGGAAATTGAAAGATCAATGGAAGAAATTCCTGAAGAATTGGAAGATAATTTGAAAGAGAAGAGTAACATAGAAGATATTGATCTAGAATTTGATTTATCTAGAGAGAATCTGATCCAAAATTTGGGAGATCATGAAGTATTATATAAAGATCCATTTCTTATAAATTTCAAGGATGATATTAATATGCAAAGTGAGAAAATTACTAGAAGAAAATTGGATCTAGAAAGAAATATGAGGAACAATGATAAGAATCAATATGAAAAGGAAGAGNGGTAAAGGAATGCTTTGAGTTTCAAATTTAGGGAAAGAAATGTGATTTTCAAAGTCATTAAAGGCTATCCAGATATAGTAATCCTCACTTGAAAAAGGAAAAAGAAAGGATTGGCAATAATATAGGATTGAAAGCAATCCAAATGAAAAAGAGAAAAGAAAAGAAAGAAAAAAATATAAAAGTGAGAAGAAGCTTGAGGAGATGCTTAATTAAAAATTGGCTTCACTGGACCTACCTAAAGGGAAAACCTAAATACATTCCTGAACTTATATTTATGGATTAACATCTTTTACTAGTAGTGTTCTCATGAAGTTCTTATCATTTGAATATTCTAAATGACTTGATATTACAACATATAGTCATTCTTGAAATGAACAAAAAACTATAACTCTTAAACTTGATGACTAGATAATCTTGTACCTATAGAGTTAATTTAATTGCTTGAATTTTTTCTGAAAATCTCACTATAGTATTTACTTAAATCAAACTTATAGTATTTTTGAATTAAAACTTTACTATAATAGATCATAACTTTTACGTAGTACTAAAATTACTTGAGGACAAGTAATATTTAAGTTTGGGGGATTTTGACCAAAGGAAAATATGTTGANGAGAAGAGTAACATAGAAGATATTGATCTAGAATTTGATTTATCTAGAGAGAATCTGATCCAAAATTTGGGAGATCATGAAGTATTATATAAAGATCCATTTCTTATAAATTTCAAGGATGATATTAATATGCAAAGTGAGAAAATTACTAGAAGAAAATTGGATCTAGAAAGAAATATGAGGAACAATGATAAGAATCAATATGAAAAGGAAGAGCTGAAAGAAAAATTTAAATTCAAGGACTTTGTAGGAATCCGTGGATCTGAAAAAAATTGGGCTATTGATCCAGGATTACTTAATTGGATTTTTGATCTAAGTGGAATCATTTGTCGGGCTAACAACGTTAAATCAAGCGTTTTATGGGAGGCAACCCATAGTTATCTGCGTGGTTTGATTTAGTATGCTTAAGTGTCATGATTTTTAGTGTTGTATCGTGTTTTCTTTAGTGTGGATTAATCTATTTACTTGATGTTTGGTAGATGTTTGGATTGTAAGTGGTTGTGTTTCATGAGGGAGATGATTCCTTAAATTCTTATTATGGTTATGCTTGTATGTTCTCTTGTAGTAATTGGATTGACGAGTCCACTACAACTCGGGTTCCTTAAATTCTTATAAGAGACATTATGAATTTTAACAATGATAGTTCCATCTCATATTTGTTACTTCTTTTCTCGGACTTTATTTTCATTTGATAGGAGTCGCGAACCTATTAGATGAGTAACTTGTGGATGATCTTACACTATCCTTATAACTGCTAGAGGTGCTTAATTATTGGGATATGGTGATGTCTGGTGTTGGTGCTTGAGAACCAATATATCGGGGATAATCTTATCTTTGGGATTAAAATCTATAAAATTATTTATAAGCACCCAATATATTTGTGTAGTGATTCCACTAGAAATTGGAAGTAAGTGAGATGTGATGAGATGGAGGAAGAATTGACATCATTTATCTTGTGTGTTTGTGCTTGTGTGTGTGTTACACTTTATAAGAATTGAAGAACATCTTTATATTTCAATGCTGATACATGTTATGCTAGTTAGATTTGTACTTATTTCAAAATTTCATTACTCAAAAAATTCTCTAATGATTTATATGTATATAAAGCTCCTAATGTTACAGACCAGGTGAAGTAGAAATTTTGAGGACTACAAAAATTTTAGAATGATGAAAATGCCTAAAGTACTGAGGTATGATTTATATTTAGAATTTTTCTTTCCACCTGTATCATTTCATATTGAAAAATTTAAGTTTGGGGAGGGAAGAAAAGATTAACTATTAGATGTTCTCAATTTAAATATTTTCAAAAAAATATTAATATGATTTTATGTAGTGAATTTAATTCAG
>JXCR01148050.1:9722-64526 GCA_002079205.1 Phalaenopsis hybrid cultivar
TTGAGAGTATACGTCCAAACAAAATCGGTTCGAAGTATCTCAAAACACAACAACTATGAAGAGAATCCCTAGATAAGTCACCTATAATTAGAGAACCAAAAAGAAATTTTTTATTATGGAGTCAGCAGTCTCCCAGAAGAATTTATACTACTGGTTAATTTCATCATAGGAGATACCCATGAATACTTTAGATAAAAAAAAAAAGTTTCGCTTATAATATCATGAACCTAGAGAATATGCCATCAAAGTATGGTTATTTCGTATGATAATACCTGAAGATTTTAAAGCTTTCGCTAAGCCACAGGCCCACAGGTATAGAATGATTCTCTCACGTTTCAAATGGGTAGCGACTCATCGATATACATAGCATACGAATAACCAAAACCATCTTGACGATGATATCCTTTTATGTCAGAGCTCATCGGGCCATCAATGCAGATGGAGAATTACCGTATCTCAGATTTGTGGCAACTCTTCAGTAATCGGACCGTCAAGATGATATCAACAAAGTCAAAAGTAGCGACATAGCTAGAAGAGGGTCAACAAGAGGAAGGGTCGAGTAATCCTAAAAGGTAGAGATAATCAGGTCAAGGCACCACAGACCCGTCATCCCAAGCCACTAGGACCTTAAGTTTACCTGGTCATGAAGGTAGTCGACCTAACACGTCTAGAGATCTCCAGTCAGCAATTTGTGAATTGTTTCGTCCATGGGAACCTCGGTATCCCTAAGGTCAAAATAATAAAACTCTATCATATGACTATCATGTGAAGCTCCGAGAGATGAGACTTATACTTGTCGAAATGCAACGATGCCTTAGAAAAGGAAGAAAAATGGGGGTTCAACTACAAAACTGAATATGCTAATAAACAAATGACTTGCACCCGTCCAGGTCTGGAGCCTTCTAAGACCCTAAATCTATTAGACAACCACCTAACTAAAAATTTATATTGGGCAAGTCAGGTTAGAGAAACAATGGGGCTTCTCCTCTGGACATGCAATANCAATATTAATTTCAATCATCAAGCTTCTATATATTATATATGATGCTCTACAAGAAAAAATCACTTTAATATGTCAGTGCACAAGTCTTGAACTCAGTAAAACACACAAAATGATGCAAAACATAATCATCCATTAAGGCAAAGGACTCATAAATAATAAGATTTTGGTTATCATTAAGCTTTTATTACGAAACTCATATATGTCAAAAACAAAGCAACATAAAAATCATCTGGAAGAACCCATAAAGTCATATGACTCATCAAATATTTCAAGAAAAAAATACAAGCAAAATTTAACACAACAACACTGCATAATATTTAATATTTTTTGGATTACACAAAATGATAACCCAAAAAAGCAATGGTGAAATATATAAAGACANTCAAGCTTCTCTATATTATATATGATGCTCTACAAGAAAAAATCACTTTAATATGTCAGCGCACAAGTCTTGAACTCAGTAAAACACACAAAATGATGCAAAACATAATCATCCATTAAGTCAAATGACTCATAAATAATAAGATTTTGGTTGTCATTAAGCTTTTATTACGAAACTCATATATGTCAAAAACAAAGCAACATAAAAGTCATCTGGAAGAACCCATAAAGTCATATGACTCATCAAATATCTCAAGAAAAAAATACAAGCAAAATTTAACACAACAACACAACATAATATTTAATATTTTTTGGATTACACAAAATGATAACCCAAAAAAGCAATGGTGAAATATATAAAGACAAAAATGAAAAAAACTCCCAAGCAAAAAAAAAGTCTAAATTATACAACAGAAAAAACCAGAAATGCATTTTTTACTTCTTAAGTAAAGTGTTTATAATATTTTCCCTTAAATTGACCAATATCAATATCTTCATCGTCCTGATGTTTTCTCGGTTCTTTTTATAGCACTCGGAGTCACTAGTTTGTATATTTATATATCATCGTATAATTTCCTTATTCGAATAAAGGTGCGTTCGGAGCGGCTTGTGCTTATCCTGAGCGCGGCCTGCGGGGTTTGTCCGGCGGCCTGCGTTTAGTGTAAAACTTTAACAACGTTTTTTGATAAGCTACCGAAACGTGTTTTCCAAACTGTGAGGCGGCGTTTTGAAAACACCGCCCGCACTTAGAAGTTGTCTCAAATGGNGGGTGCGTTTGGAGCGGTTTGTGCTTATCCTGAGCGCGGCCTGCGGGGTTTAACCGGCGGTCTGCGTTTAGTGTAAAACTTTAACAACGTTTTTGAATAAGCTATCGAAACGTGTTTTCCAAACTGTGAGGCGGCGTTTTGAAAACACCGCCCGCACTTAGAAGTTGTCTCAAATGGGTTCTAAATCTCTCTCCTGAATTATTGTAAGTGATTCGAAGAGGAGTGAAATTGAATAGAAATAAAATACGTTAACAAATAAACAAACTAAAAAAATAAGGGAAAAGACTTATATATGGGTAAATCTCATGTGATAGATTGAGAGTATACGTCCAAACAAAATCGGTTCGAAGTATCTCAAAACACAACAACTATGAAGAGAATCCCTAGATAAGTCACCTATAATTAGAGANTTTAACAAATAAACAAACTAAAAAAATAAGGGAAAAGACTTATATATTGGTAAATCTCATGTGATAGGTTGAGAGTATACGTCCAAACAGAATCGGTTCGAAGTATCTCAAAACACAACAACTATGAAGAGAATCCCTAGATAAGTCACCTATAATTAGAGAACCAAAAAGAGAATTTTTATTATGGAGTTAGCAGTCTCCCAGAAGAATTTATACTAATAGTTAATTTCATCATAGGAGATACCCATGAATACTTTAGATAAAAAAAAATTCGCTTATAATATCATGAACCTAGAGAATATGCCATCAAAGTATGGTTATTTCGTATGATAATACCTGAAGNAATTTTTTATTATGGAGTCAGCAGTCTCCCAGAAGAATTTATACTACTGGTTAATTTCATCATAGGAGATACCCATGAATACTTTAGATAAAAAAAAAAAGTTTCGCTTATAATATCATGAACCTAGAGAATATGCCATCAAAGTATGGTTATTTCGTATGATAATACCTGAAGATTTTAAAGCTTTCGCTAAGCCACAGGCCCACAGGTATAGAATGATTCTCTCACGTTTCAAATGGGTAGCGACTCATCGATATACATAGCATACGAATAACCAAAACCATCTTGACGATGATATCCTTTTATGTCAGAGCTCATCGGGCCATCAATGCAGATGGAGAATTACCGTATCTCAGATTTGTGGCAACTCATCAGTAATCGGACCGTCAAGATGATATCAACAAAGTCAAAAGTAGCGACATAGCTAGAAGAGAGTCAACAAGAGGAAGGGTCGAGTAATCCTAAAAGGTAGAGATAATCAGGTAAAGGCACCACAGACCCGTCATCCCAAGCCACTAGGACCTTAAGTCTACCTGGTCATGAAGGTAGTCGACCTAACACGTCTAGAGATCTCTAATAAGCAATTTGTGAATTGTTTCGTCCATGGGAACCTCGGTAGCCCTAAGGTCAAAATAATAAAACTCTATCATATGACTATCATGTGAAGCTCCGAGAGATGAGACTTATACTTGTCGAAATGCAACGATGCCTTAGAAAAGGAAGAAAAATGGGGGTTCAACTACAAAACTGAATATGCTAATTAACAAATGACTTGCACCCGTTCAGGTCTGGAGCCTTCTAAGACCCTAAATCTATTAGACAACAACCTAACTAAAAATTTATATTGGGCAAGTCAGGTTAGAGAAACAATGGGGCTTCTCCTCTGGACATGCAATACAATGTAGTGAGCTAATCAATCATAATATGATGGCTCTATTAAATATGACGGGGGTGATTTATATGCATGCAGTTTAAAATCTGACCCGAAGGCTATGTAGGAAAGTAATAGTACAAATTTTAAAGTCTTAAATATTTTAATCTTAATTTTTTTTTATTTTTTTGAATATTTTATTAGGATTTTGCAGCCTATATTGCATTTGTGATTAACAGAAAAAATATAATTAAATACATTTCAAGCATGTAAACATGCGATTGAAAACTAGAAAATAAACCAAATTAAAATAATAAGAAAGTGTTAGTGTCACAGAGTTAGCAACATATCTCAAAAAAAAAAATGATTGGACTCCGCATATACATGCCCATTCTAAATCTATACATCAATATCAAATATTGAATTAAGATACATGGCACAAGCTACTGCTCCCGGTCCCCTCGCCAAAATGCCTCGAAACCTGTGCCTTAATATTATATTCATTATAGGGCTCTCATAAGGATAGGGAAAAAAAAACTTGACCTGCAAGAAAATATGTTAGCAAAAAAAGCTATCTGCAAGCAATGTGTATAAGCCATGCTTGGTGGGGGAGTTAATCAGCACCTGCAAGCAAAAGTTATCATGTAAATCATCACATACTTCCCATTTTTATTGTACATGTGTATGTGCATATACATGACATGACTTTCTGCAGAAGACCGACCTAATATACTACTATATATACAAAAAAGCGGCATACACAATAAAAGCACAAAGGTGCGCTTGGCTATAACATACAAGCCAGCATAACACTATATTCATAAGTGCCCAAAAAACTACAGATTATTCTAGTCCTAGCCTAGCACAATATCTAATGAAAAGTGTCACAACCAAGATCTATATACTCAAGGTAAACTCTTTGGTTACCGTATGACTTTGATAGGGTCGTCACACCGGCCCTGTCCTAAAGATCCAAGAGAACTTAAACACATTACAAGAAAAGGGATGACATTTAAAAGAGGTGGCCTCATATATGGCTTAACATATATAATTTTTAAAGTAAGATGTAAAATACTTATAGTAGCAAAAAATATCCATTTTCTTATC
The DNA here is from genome assembly GCA_002079205.1 of Phalaenopsis hybrid cultivar. NCBI lineage: Eukaryota > Viridiplantae > Streptophyta > Magnoliopsida > Asparagales > Orchidaceae > Phalaenopsis > Phalaenopsis hybrid cultivar. The sequence continues at coordinate 14,605 of JXCR01148050.1, forward strand.
CTTAAAATAATGTCCATAACGCATGTGACTTGTTTTAGAGTCATTGGATTTTTAACACAGTCATACTATTTATTTCTCACAATACAAAATCATATCACTCCCTGAGATATCCTCATGGGCAATGTTCGTTTGAGTATCACGACCAACAAAGATGTCACTCTCCTAAAGAATAGACAAGCGATCAAGACAAATTGGCAAACATAAAAAAATGCAAAAAAAACCCACATTGTGATCATTCGACCAAAACGAGAAACAATCATAACATGTGCCCAAAAGAGATAAGCAAACACATGCAAATGAATACAAGAATGCTTACAACAACATAACAAAAAAACAAGATGTACCAATAAAATAAGCTATTTATGGGAAGGAATTACTTCAGCACGAGGGACTCGGAGGGTCATGTAACAAACAAACACTAGCTATGAGTAAATTTGCATCGAGTAAATGGATACCTATAATGAGGATTNATTTTTTTGAACATTTTATTAGGATTTTGCAGCCTATATTGCATTTTTGATTAAGAGAAAAAATATAATTAAATACATTTCAAGCATGTAAACATGCGATTGAAAACTAGAAAATAAACCAAATTAAAATAATAAGAAAGTGTTAGTGTCACGGAGTTAGCAACATATCTAAAAAAAAAAAGTGATTGGACTCCGCATATACATGCCAAATTCTAAATCTATACATCAATATCAAATATTGAATTAAGATACATGACACAAGCTACTGCTCCTGGTCCCCTCGCCAAAATGCCTCGAAACCTGTGCCTTAATCTTATATTCATTATAGGGCTCTCATAAGGATAGGAAAAAATAACTTGACCTGCAAGAAAATATGTTAGCAAAAAAAGCTATCTATAAGCAATGTGTATAAGCAATGCTTGGTGGGGGAGTTAATCAGCACCTGCAAGCAAAAGTTATCATGTAAATCATCACATGCTTCCCATTTTTATTGTACATGTGTATGTGCATATACATGACATGACTTTCTGCAGAAGATCGGCCTAATATACTACTATATATACAAAAAATCGGCATACACAATAAAAGCACAAAGGTGCGCTTGGCTATAACATACAAGCCAGCATAACACTATATTCATAAGTGTCCAAAAAACTACATATTATTCTAGTCCTAGCCTAGCACAATATCTAATGAAATGTGTCATAACCAAGATCTATATACTCAAGGTAAAGTCTTTGGTTACCGTATGACTTTGATAGGGTCGTCACACTGGCCCTGTCCTAAAGATCCAAGAGAACTAAAACACATTACAAGAAAAGGGATGACATTTAAAAGAGGTGGCCTCATATATGGCTTAACATATATAATTTTTAAAGTAAGATGTAAAATACTTATAGTAGCAAAAAATATCCATTTTCTTATCCTTAAAATACGGTCCATAACGCATGTGACTTGTTTTAGAGTCATTGGATTTTTAACACAGTCATGCTATTTATTTCTCATATTACAAAATCATATCACTCCCTGAGATATCCTCATGGGCAATGCTCGTTCGAGTATCACGACCAACAAATATGTCACTCTCCTAACGAATTAGACAAGCGATCAAGACAAATTGGCAAACATAAAAAAATGCAAAAAAAACCCACATTGTGATCATTCGACCAAAACAAGAAACAATCATAACATGTGCCCAAAAGAGATAAGCAAACAAATGCAAATGAATACAAGAATGCTTACAACAACATAACAAAAAAACAAGATGTACCAATAAAATAGGCTATTTATGGGAATGAATTACTTCAGCACGAGGGACTCGGGGGGTCATGTAACAAACAAACACTAGCTATGAGTAAATTTGCATCGAGTAAATGGATACCTATAATGAGGATTTACACCTTTTTCGAGAGGCACTCACCGAACACACATACAAATATGCAAAATATGAAACATGCACGAGAGAAAAGCCAAACATACGATATGCGACAAATATATGATATATGTTATAATATTAAGATATATTTACATGTATAATATGATATTAGAAGATAAGTTATTATATAATATTTACATGTATAATATGATATTAGAAGGTATATTTACATGTATAATAAGATATANAAGAGGCACTCACCGAACACACATACAAATATGCAAAATATGAAACATGCATGAGAGAAAAGTCAAACATACGATATGCGACAAACGTATGATATATGTTATAATATTAAGATATATTTACATGTATAATATGATATTAGAATATAAGTTATTATATAATATTTACATGTATAATATGATATTAGAAGGTATATTTACATGTATAATAAGATATATTTACATGTATAATAAGATATATTTACATGTATAATATGATAGATGTCATAATATTAAGATAAGATACTTACAAACCGAATAATCATGTTTGTTTTCATAATATTAAGGTGTATTCACATGTATGAAATAATTATTTACATTTTTATAAGATAAGTCATTGTCCAAATTATATAAAATGAATAAATAAATAAAATTATATCTTATTTTAGATAAATTAATAATAACAATTTTATTGTGATTTTAAACTTAGATATTTTATAAAATCTATAAAATTTTATTTTAAATACATTATTCTGCAAACCTCCTATAAATCTTTTAAGAATATATCATGTATGACAAGCGAGACAAATCACGAGCTAAGCGATGCCGTTCATTTCAGGCCGATAAACGGTGGATATAACGTTTCCTATCCCTTCAATTAAACTCTAGATAGAAGGGTACTCTTGCATTTAATAACTCGACAGCATCTCCGGCCATAACTCACAAATGTGAAGTTCCAGCGCTAGGTTTTTTTCGGTCTGAAGATGGCCGAAGCGGTGATGGAGATTACTAATCCATGTAAGTTTTTTCAGATCTTGGTTTTGTAACTATTTACTCTTCGTCATAAATTTTTCCAGATTTTTTTATGAATTTTTTCGTTGATTGGCGCGTTTTTATGCCAAACCCTAGCTCTTTCCCCTTCCTAACACANCCGACAGCATCTCCGGCCATAACACACAAATGTGAAGTTCCACCGCTAGGTTTTTTTCGGTCTGAAGATGGCCGAAGCGGTGATGGAGATTACTAATCCATGTAAGTTCTTTCAGATCTTGGTTTTGTAACTATTTACTCTTCGTCCTAAATTTTTCCAGATTTTTTTTATGAATTTTTTCGTTGATTGGCGCGTTTTTATGCCAAACCCTAGCTCTTTCCCCTTCCTAACACACTTTTGCTTCCTCTTCCTTAGCCACGGAGATGCCAACCTTTGCGGCGGAGCCATCGCGTGTAGGTGAGCTTTGAAAAATTATTGTTTTTGTGTTATCTGATCCGAATGTTCTGTGGTGGCTTTTTTTATGGCATAAGCTCTATGATTGGAAGTTTTGAGGTGCATTTATTCGAAACTCTGAAGTTTTTTTATTGGCTACTGGGGGAGTTCGGGGTTCTTATTGCTAATTGTTAGAAGATGAGGTTGACTTAACACCAACTAGCTTGTAGAGCTTTCCATCACGATTCCTCTTTCACGAACGTTGCAAAATGATTTATGTATTTTCTTTTGTTTTTTTGTTATGTTTTGATTATCTTTTGTTTTTGAGATGAAACTTGCTCGTTTAGAGTTTCTGTTGGCGTTGTTTTGATCAAGCTTTAAAAAGGTGAGTTCAGGAACTAAAGCTTTTTGCTTTAATGAGACTAGGTGCAAGCCTCTAGCTGGGAAGATAAATAAAAATAAAAATAGTTCATAAACACACCATAAAGCATGCATGACACTTTTCGCATGCTTCATCATTGAAGTGTCCGCAGCCTAAATGAGCTTTGGTCTTTTAATGCCACTTGTAATTCTTGTGTTATTAAATTTATATCTTAAATAAATATAACTTGTTTTCAAAACCTTTTTTTGGTTAATCTTTTTGTGCTGTCATATTTTGAAGTTGTATTTTTTTGTAGTATCATCAAACATTATAATATACTAAAAAAATAATATTAGACATTAAGTCATGCAATCAACAAAAAACTTAATAAAAATAAAAATAATAAAAAACAAAAATTTTTAAAGCAATTAAAAAGATGGAACTAAAAGGAAAAAAAACACAGTATAAAGGATTGACGAAATATCGAAAAACAAAATTCATACTAAGAACATACAAAAAATTTAGTAAATGGGTAACATAACAATATTTTTTAAAAAATTAAATAGAATAACGAAAGCCTCACTATGGCCATTAAAGTGTAAGCTTCGAGGCACTTTTTTGGGTGCCTCATAGTAAGGTCTGCCTTGCTGATGTTTTTTAATCCATGCTATGATTATTATTAGAAATTACAAGTAAAATTCTTTTGAGCTTCTTAATGATTAAATTTTTTCCTTTTTTTTAAAATTACTTATCCATAAATTTAAGGGTGTTTGGATGAAAGAAGTATTTATTAGGTCTTGTAAGTCCAGATTTTCTAATCCTGAGGGTATTAAAATTTTTAAATATGTTTGACAAGAATTCTATTAAACTTGACTAATTAAAGCTAAACCATTTTGAGTTTCTTTTTCAAGATTTAGGATTTAATTGGGTATGCATCCTACCTACGAACCTAAAAAGGGCTAGACATTAGTGTTAACCATGATAACAATAAAATATAATACAATGAAGATATTTTTGTGGATTAGGGTTTAATAAAATAATGTCTTAATAATTTATAATTTTATTGTTCATTAAAATATTAATCAACTATTGTGCAACAATCTCTACTCTGCTTAGTTTCCTGATTAAAATACTTAACAATGCTGAAGAATTTTGATTTTTCAAGTAAAAAAATCACCAACAAAATGCCATTAGAGCTTAAAACTTTTGAAAGCGTCTTAGTGATTTCAATGACAACGACATAGAAGAGGAAGCGAGGAGGTTGGGTATAGGGATGTTGCAATGGAGAGAAAGGCTGATAAGTGGCTATTGCAGGAGGGAGTTTGCCTCGAGAGGGGATCTTGAGAAGAGATTGGAGAAAATCGGAATGTAGAGATGGAAGGCATTAGGTGGGTTTCGGAAGGTGAATAGATTGGAGAATATGGAAAGAAGAGAGGGAGAGGATTTGGTTGTGTTGTGATACTTTGTTATTGTGTTGGGCTGTTTTGTTTGAAATAATCACCACCACTTTTGTAAAGATGAATTTTGCTCAACATTTGTGTTGCAATGATTTTGAAGTTGTGGAGGTACATGTATAATATGGATCTTTGTCTAGATCTTTCCATCATGAATTAAAATTGTAATATTTCAAGGGTACTACACATAAGTCCTTAAGGATGCGAGGATTTAGAAAGGGAGTTTACTATGATGGAAAATTCTTTTTGAAAGTTTGTTGGCATAAAGCCATGGTGGAGTTGTTGATGCAATATAACCCTACTTCAACGCATANGATAAGGCCTTAAGGATGCGAGGATTTAGAAAGGGAGATTACTATGATGGAAAAGTCTTTTTGAAAGTTTGTTGGCATAAAGCCATGGTGGAGTTGTTGATGCAATATAACCCTACTTCAACGCATATTAGAATACATCATTTTAACTATCATCTAGACTGTCGGGTAGAAAAGTAGTGGGTGGGAGTAGACAAGGATGGAGGCCAACTACACATTGACATAATATTAGTTGGCAAACAAGGCTTTATAGACAAACTTCTAGCTGTCCCTAGAGCCACATACATGGTTGATCCACTTTTTCTCTTGATCCTATATCCAATTTTGGTTGATTTGTCTATTGTTGAGTGGATGATACATAACATTTGTAATCTTTTGGTCTTGCCAATCTTTTATCATTTTTCGCCTTTAGGTGCTCAATTGCACGTTTGGGAATTCAAATCAAGAGATTTTTTTTAATAACATGGGGCATTGGGACATTTAGTGCTATTAATCACTTGATATGCCTAAATTAATGGAGGAAACACAACCAATGCATTATAGCCATACATTTAGTTACTCTTCGAATTTTGATTGAATTGCCTAGTATTGATTGGAGGGGCATAACAATTGTAACCTTATCCTTTTGACAATCTTTTATCATCCTCTCCTCCTTTTGTTTGCCCAATTGCCCATGAATTGATTTCCAATTTTGGTTGAATTGTGTATTCTTGATTGGACTAGACGTCCTCTTGACAATCTTTTATAATTTTCTTTCCAGTAGGTTCCCTATTGTACTTTTGGAAATTCAAACTAAGTGATTTTTTATAACATTATGCATTGGGTTACTTGGTTTTATTAATGGCTCAAGAAGCCTAGATTAATGGAGCAAACACAACCAATGCATTATAGCTAAACTTATGGCTACCCTTAGAATAATGAGTATGGTAAAGCCATGTAGCTCATAAATCATCTATCATGGTTTAATACAGTTCCATGATTCCATTGCACTCTACGAATTGTGAGGAACATGATAATTGTTAACCTATACCTTGATAGTTCTTTATTACATTCAGATTGTTTTATGGAGGCTTGTTAGTTGACATGATTCGCAATACATAGTGCAAGAGTAGTTCCTTCCCTTTAGAAAGTTTTATTTTTGACCACTTTGTTTCATGGTTTTAATTTCTTTTTTCAGCTGTTACCATCATAAGCATGTTGTGGACTCATGTTAAAGTTTTTGGCACTTAGTTGTTAGTCATGCCCAAAAAGACTTCACTTATGGGCTTCCATTTTGGAAGAAATTACCAGTCTAAAAGATACTTGATAATGTGATCAACTTCACATTATTGAAAATCAAGTTAATGTCTAGACCCTTTAAGTACTTGGTTGAATGGTCGTCGGAACTCACTTTTCATGTTTTAAGAAGTGCTATAGGCAAGGGTCTAAGGTTTTTGAGTTTTGTGGCGATAATGGTTGTATATGAATAAGTTTGTAGTTTATTCTAAAGTTCGAGGGAGAGGGAGGGAGATCACAAAAATGCGAAAAGCTGCTTTGTAAGCTTGTTAAGTTGGTGGGAGAGGNGGGTCTAAGGTTTTTGAGTTTTGTGGCGATAATGGTTGTATATGAATAAGTTTGCAGTTTATTCTAAAGATCGAGGGAGAGGGAGGGAGATCACAAAAATGCGAAAAGCTGCTTTGTAAGCTTGTTAAGTTGGTGGGAGAGGGAGGGAGATCACAAAAAATGCAAAAAGCTGCTTTTTAAGCTTGTTAAGTTGGAGGAAGAGGGAGAGGGAGATCTCAGAAATAGAACAAGCTGCTTTGAAAGTTTTTTTGGTGGTTATAATTTCCTTTTTCAACTTTGACCATCATAAGCATGTTGCAAACTCATGTTAAAGTTGTTGGACCTTAGCTATTAATCATGCCAAAAAAGGCTTCACTTATGGGTTTCCATTTTGGAAGAAACTACCAATCTCAAAGATGCTTGAAAAATGATCAAGTCTACATGTCTTAGTCGGTCTTAATTGAAGTTTGAAGTCTGAGGTCACATCCTCGGTAGGAGAAACCTCAGTTTTTTTTTTTTTTTGAAATTTAGACGTGAAGAGGCTAGGAGAAAACACATGTTGTGCAACATGGAATCGTCTGTTANTCAGTTTTTTTTTTGAAATTTAGACGTGAAGAGGCTAGGAGAAAACACATGTTGTGCAACATGGAATCGTCTGTTAATATTGAACAGAACTCAACTCGTGTCAAAAGGGGTTGACACTTTAAAAAAGGCAAAAAAAAAAAATCATGTTGCAAGCATTGTAAGAAATCATGGCACATTAAAGAGATGTTGGAAGTTTCATGGTAAACTTACAAATTGGAAATAAAAATCCAAGCGTGANTCGTCTGTTAATATTGAACAGAACTCAACTCGTGTCAAAAGGGGTTGACACTTTAAAAAAGGCAAAAAAAAAAAATCATGTTGCAAGCATCGTAAGAAGTCATGGCACATTAAAGAGATGTTGGAAGTTTCATGGTAAACTTACAAATTGGAAATAAAAATCCAAGCGTGAAGGTTGAGATTATCAAGTAACTGTTCAAGAAAATCATGAGCTGCCTGCTAACTCGAATGCAACCCCTTTTAGAAACGAACAAATATAGCACTTGCACAAATTATTCCAATCACCAAATTTTTCCCTGATTTTGTTTTGCTTCTTAGTACAAAGGGTAACTCTTTGGCCACTGCCTTGTAACTGTTATTCGTTAGTTTTTCCCTTGTAACTCTTTGGCCACTACCTTGTAAGCGTTATTCGTAAATTTTTTCATTCATGGATAATGGATTCTGGCTGAATCGATCATGACTGGTTTTAAATTATTTTTTTCATATAGACATTGTGCAGACAGTAAAAATGTCAAAATTATAGATGGTTCCCTCTCGATAATTGTTGGGATAGGAACTGTAAAACTCTCATCGTTGTTAACTATTTACGATGTTCTCTATGTTCCTAAATATTTTTTTCATCTCATCTTTAAGGGGGAGAACAAAACAAAGAAGTGTATACTGAGTTTCAAGATTTTTTTCAAATTGAAGAATGCCAAAATTATATGTCCCCAATTGTAATTATTGAATCTAAAAACAGAAGCAATATTATATCAGGAGAGAGTGCGCCGATTTTTTTTAGATATTAAAGTTACTGCAATTTCATATCATGACGCTCATAACAACAAAAAAACAGGAAAAAGAAAGACAACCGTGTTACCGCTTGAACCTATTTACTCGTGACATAGGAAAACCCAAAAGAAAGAGTCTAGAAATCCTTTGCACAATCCATAATTTGTTAATCTAGGCAATGCCGTCACTAATATTTTCTCTTGTTCAGTCCACTTCATCTTTAAATTCAGAATCTTCTAGTCCTAAATTTGAGCCTAGTTTGAATCCCGTTTCTCATGAGTTTAGCCTTACCATTGGGGAAATGTTTTGCACCCAACATCTATTGTTCTATTATGTGTCATATGAATGCCTCATACCCACTTTCCGTGCTTTTACCTCTTAATTATTGCATATGGAGATTCCTAGAACCGTGCAGGATGCTCTAAAAGTTCCTTAGTGGAAGGAGGTTGTTTTTGAGGAGGTGAAAGCTTTTGTAAAATATGACACATGGGAAGTGGTTGATCNCGTAACTCTTTGGCCACTGTCTTATAAGCGTTATTCGTAAATTTTTTCATTCATGGATAATGGATTCTGGTTGAATCGATCATGACTGGTTTTAAATTATTTTTTTCATATAGACATTGTGCGGACAGTAAAAATGTCAAAATTATAGATGGTTCCCTCTCGATAATTGTTGGGATAGGAACTGTAAAACTCTCATCGTTGTTAACTATTTACGATGTTCTCTATGTTCCTAAATATTTTTTTCATCTCATCTTTAAGGGGGAGAACAAAACAAAGAAGTGTATACTCAGTTTCAAGATTTTTTTCAAATTGAAGAATGCCAAAATTATATGTCCCCAACTGTAATTATTGAATCTAAAAACAGAAGCAATATTATATCAGGAGAGAGTGCGCCGATTTTTTTTAGATATTAAAGTTACTGCAATTTCATATCATGACGCTCATAACAACAAAAAAACAGGAAAAAGAAAGACAACAGTGTTACCGCTTGAACCTATTTACTCGTGACAGGAAAACCCAAAAGAAAGAGTCTAGAAATCCTTTGCACAATCCATAATCTGTTAATCTAGGCAATGCCGTCACTAATATTTTCTCTTGTTCAGTCCACTTCATCTTTAAATTCAGAATCTTCTAGTCCTAAATTTGAGCCTAGTTTGAATCCCGTTTCTCATGAGTTTAGCCTTACCATTGGGGAAATGTTTTGCACCCAACATCTATTGTTCTATTATGTGTCATATGAATGCCTCATACCCACTTTCCGTGCTTTTTCCTCATAATTATTGCATATGGAGATTCCTAGAACCGTGCAGGATGCTTTAAAAGTTTCTTAGTGGAAGGAGGTTGTTTTTGAGGAGGTGAAAGCTTTTGTAAAATATGACACATGGGAAGTGGTTGATCTTCCTATAGGAAAGACAACTATCTGATGCNATTTTTTATTTTTAAATTATTTATATATTACGACTTGCTATTGTAATGTTGTAAGAGAAAAGTTGATGTAATTTGTGTGTGTGTATTTTTCTCTCAAAATCATTAGTTCAGGATATTTTAAATTTTTTTAATGTTGCCTTCTATTTAGCAGGACCCGGCATTTTGCAAATTGATCCTTAATGAGTATGCAGCTAAGCTGAAGAAAGGCAGACCATCATATACCACTAGTCAACAAGATGGACTTCTTCCAATATTTACCACAACTGTTATTTTTGATGGGAATACTTATGTTGGATTTGCTGGAAGGAGCAAAAGAGAAGCTGAACAAAATGCAGCATGTGTTGTTATTGATTCTATTTTAGGTTTGATTCTTCTATTTACTTGTATGAATTTAAAAAATGGTTGAAAATATGGTAATATTTGGTATGAGGAAGTTTTTAATACCTTTGCAGAAAATTCAGCCACTGTTACTGACATGGCTCAAATTATCAAGACAAAGGGTAGACTTTATGCAACGGTGAATTGTAATGCTACTGCTGGGAATCCTGCTTTGAGAAGTCAAATTAATAGTGATGATCCTAATGCTGCAATTAATGGAACAGAGCTAATGGCTGCTGCAGCCACTGGTAAGCAATTCATTATTACTTTTTCTTAGANAAGTATGTGAGATGTTATGGCTGAAGAGAATTCTTGAAGAGTTATGGATTTTAATAAATATGCCTATGAAATTATTCTGTAATAATAAAGTTACCATAAGTGTTGCAGAAAATATTGTTCAACATGATGACAATAAGCATGTGGAGATCGACAAACACTTATAAAAGAGAAGGTTGATTGTGAAGCTATTTGCTTGCCATTTATTCCTACTGCTCAACAAATAGGGGATGTCTTCACCAAAGGGCTGTTCATGCCTAACTTTGAGCTCGTTATTAGCAAGTTGGTCATAATAGATATCTATGCTCCAACTTGAGCGGGCTGTTAGAATTATTTAAAGAGTTTATTTTAGCATCTTTTATTTTCTTGTCAATTAGAGCTCATGTTTTAATTCTTATTTTATTTTCTTTTATTTTTATCACGATGAATTATGGTTGATTTAGTTCCTAATATGGGAGCCGCCCCCTCTACTTTTGTTGTAATTTTTTCACATGAAATCGAAGAGGAATGATTACTTTTTCCCTAAAAAACTACTGTTGAATTGCCCATGAATCTTCAAACATGGTTGCATGCTTGTNGAGTATGTGAGATGTTATGGCTGAAGAGAATTCTTGAAGAGTTATGGATTTTAATAATTATGCCTATGAAATTATTCTGTAATAATAAAATTACCATAAGTGTTGCAGAAAATATTGTTCAACATGATGACAATAAGCATGTGGAGATCAACAAACACTTATAAAAGAGAAGGTTGATTGTGAAGCTATTTGCTTGCCATTTATTCCTACTGCTCAACAAATAGGGGATGTCTTCACCAAAGGGCTGTTCATGCCTAACTTTGAGCTCGTTATTAGCAAGTTGGTCATAATAGATATCTATGCTCCAACTTGAGCGGGCTGTTAGAATTATTTAAAGAGTTTATTTTAGCATCTTTTATTTTCTTGTCAATTAGAGCTCATGTTTTAATTCTTATTTTATTTTCTTTTATTTTTATCACGATGAATTATGGTTGATTTAGTTCCTAATATGGGAGCCGCCCCCTCTACTTTTGTTGTAATTTTTTCACATGAAATCGAAGAGGAATGATTACTTTTTCCCTAAAAAACTACTGTTGAATTGCCCATGAATCTTCAAACATGGTTGCATGCTTGTGCATGACTTACATACTGGGTTGTAAGAGTCACGACTAGTATTGTTTAGTGTTGATGGTCATCTGTTACACTTGGATTGCTTATTGGCAGTTAACACAAGAGTCACGATGCATTAGGCATGGATGGTTCTTTTCCTTGCCAAGGTATTGTTGGTGATGTTGACCTTATAGTTTTGATTATTCTCTATTTTTACCTCGTTTACCAGCTAAAATTTTGTTTTTTAAATTTGACTTCACAATAATGTTGTAGGTGATGGTAAAATTGCTCCAAGTTATAAAGCGAATAAAGGGAAGCTCCACTAATGGGTATTCATATTCTTTGAAGATGAGGCATGATGATGCCTAACAATATAATCAACTTGGAACATTGAAATTAGTTTAATGCCTAGACTATTTGATACCTTGATTGGATAGTTCCAGGCTTCATTTTTTAGAGTTTAAATAGTATACACCAAGGGTGTGAAGTTTTTGTTTTTTTAGGCCTTCTTTTAGTTTACTTTTGTGAAAATATTGATTCTATAGGAATAAGAATTTAGTTTAGATTTATAATTTTTTGAGTTTAGAAATGAATACTAGCTAAAGCATTCTAAGTGAAATATGTTTATGATATCTACATGTCATTTACAACTATGTTCAACTGAAGGTTCACATATTCAAAGAATAAGTTTGTAGTATGAAAAGAACAATCTTAAAAATGAGGCTTGGCAGTGACCTTTTAATAGAGTGGATGAATTTAACTGTGGGCAATATCAAAGTGAATCAACAGTGACCATCTATGAGATAATAATGGAGCATTTGTAAGCTCAATTTAACCATGTTAGTTGGTAGGTGATTCTATTGAGGGAAATTTTAGGGCTGTTAACAATCTGGTTTCAAGCCGAGCTGGGGCTTGCTCAAAATTTTAATTTTTTTTAAAAAAATTGATCCAAAATTTTGGCTCGTAGCTCGACTCGTTTAGTTTGATTAGATCTCGATTTGCGTCGGAATTCTAATCAAATTTTGAGTAATTAANGATCCAAAATTTTGGCACGTAGCTCGACTCGTTTAGTTTGATTAGATCTCGATTTGCGTCGGAATTCTAATCAAATTTTGAGTGATTAATGATCTTCAAGCTAAATTCCCAAAATTACTACCATACATTGTTAAAGATCCAATTTCGAGCTTAGCCGGGGTCGGTTTGAAAAAAATTCGATTCACAATTTTGGCTCGTAGCTCAGCTCAGCCTAAAAATTCACAGCCCNAATTAATGATCTTCAAGCTAAATTCCCAAAATTACTACCATACACTGTTAAAGATCCAATTTCGAGCTTAGCTGGGGTCGGTTTGAAAAAAATTCGATTCACAATTTTGGCTCGTAGCTCAGCTCAGCCTAAAAATTCACAGCCCAGCGGGGAGGAGAGGGGTGGCACAATTTTAGGCTAATAAGTTTTAATTAGTTTGAGAGTGAGAGAGGACATACTTTTCGGCACATTAATTTTGAGTTTTTGAGATGAATGGTAGCATGGAGAGTTGGTATTTAAGCAAAGTAATTTTGTTTTACTTTTGGAAGAACCATCATTAGTTGGAAAACCATATGAATAGATGATGTAATACTTGAATTAACGCTTATATANGTTTGATTTAGTTTTGGAAGAACCATCATTAGTTGGAAAACCATATGAATAGATGATGTAATACTTGAATTAACGCTTATATAAACTGCATATTTATCTACTATGTTATTGCTATAGTATCTTTGAACTCATACCCATTTAAATGTAAAGAGATGAAGGAAGAGAAACGGGGACAGTAAGAAGCTTTGAAGAAATGACGTTACTGTTGAGTGCAAGAAATTACAAAAAGACTATTAAACATATCACTCATTTACAAACCATGATAAGATGGTGGAGAACAGGTGGCTTATAAGAGAGGGACAGTGCAATATATTAATGAATATGCATTAAATTGTGTATACATATGTATGCATTCATGCATGTATATATGTTTGCACGCGTAGGCATGAAGAGCAAGAGGGAGGGATATTGATTTTTCTTAATTAAGGTTTGATTGTGATATTGATGTCTGGATTCCTTGCTTCATTTATAAGTTTGGTTCATTGTAATTTTTTGTTATGTTTTGTTATTTTTTGGTAAGTAATAGTTTGTATAACTTGTACATCATCTATTTAATTTTGTCAAATCAGTATATAAACCATATTGTCATATATTTTGATTACATGCACGTGTTTTAATTTTTTTTATGTGTATTAGGACACCATGTGCATAAAAATCGCTTACAGGAGTATGCACAAAGATCAGGATTACCACTTCCGTCGTATTCAACTATTAATGAAGGTGAACCACATGCACCAAGGTTTCGGGCTACAATATTGTTAGATGGGTTGCAATTCACTTCTCCGTATACATTTTCTCAACGAAAAGAAGCAGAACAAGATGTTGCAAAAATTGCACTTGAATTTATATCTGTAAAGTTTAAAAATGAGGGTTCTTTTAATATTCGCAAGGTATTCCTATCATCATTTATGAAAGTAGATCTAGTTTTATACATTTCTTTTGCTTTTGGAAAATAGCTTTACATTAAACTATATTATTTGTTTATATATGCATTTTTTATTTTTAAATTATTTATATTTTACGACTTGCTATTGTAATGTTGAAAGAGAAAAGTTGATGTAATTTGTGTGTGTGTATTTTTCTCTCAAAATCAATAGTTCAGGATATTTTAAATTTTTTTAATGTTGCCTTCTATTTAGCAGGACCCGGCATTTTGCAAATTGATCCTTAATGAGTATGCAGCTAAGCTGAAGAAAGGCAGACCATCATATACCACTAGTCAACAAGATGGACTTCTTCCAATATTTACCACAACTGTTATTTTTGATGGGAATACTTATGTTGGATTTGCTGGAAGGAGCAAAAGAGAAGCTGAACAAAATGCAGCATGTGTTGTTATTGATTCTATTTTAGGTTTGATTCTTCTATCTACTTGTATGAATTTAAAAAATGGTTGAAAATATTTTAATATTTGGTATGAGGAAGTTTCAAATACCTTTGCAGAAAATTCAGACACTGTTACTGACATGGCTCAAATTATCAAGACAAAGGGTAGACTTTATGCAACGGTGAATTGTAATGCTACTGCTGGGAATCCTGCTTTGAGAAGTGAAATTAATAGTGATGATCCTAATCCTGCAATTAATGGAACAGAGCTAATGGCTGCTGCAGCCACTGGTAAGCAAATCATTATTACTTTTTCTTAGAGCTCAGTTTTTAAACAGCTTTAACAATCACGTTCTATTGCAAATTGACCTTAATTATGGAGACAATTTGATTTTAGTTCTAATCCTCTCATCAGGAAATTTACCTACTGGGTCAAGTTGGGTTCCTTATACTTCTCCATGGGTGAACATTGCTCAAAGCAATCAAATAAATTATCAGATGCCATCTCTGGGTTTGCCGATGACTGCTGTTAGTTCGCAAACTATCATTTCAAGGAACAAGAAAAAGAGATTAAAGAAGAGGAAAACTAATCAATCTAAGAGAAGAATAGTTGGTGAAGAGTAAGTTATACATACTATATGTCACTTTAATTTCGTTTTGCTTTTTTTTTTTAAAAAATATGTTTTAGTTTAGTAGAATATTTTTCATTGAATAGAGCTCTCTTGTTTAGCGTCATTTAAAAGAGTTTATTTAACAATTTGTTTTTTTTTGTTGTCGTCATGTTTTACACTCAATGAGCTAAAGGTATCCCATCAATTTACCTATCTTAATTAATATCATTGTTATAATTAGAGTTTTTTTTTCCCCCTTAAATATATCATTTTCCTTTAATGTCCTAGGAATCTAGTACCATTTTTTTAATGAGTTAATTTATTTATCATTTTTTTTTCTTCAATTGTTCTCCGTTGGGTCTATGGATCACTTGTGGTCATATCGAGGTAAATAAGAGAACAACTCTTGTTGGTAATTCTTTTCCTTTTGATGCTACTTTGGAGCATCCTTGGGAGAAGAACACCCGGATCATTCTATCATTACCTTCGATGTGCATAAAGTGGCCAAAGGGCCCAATCTGCAGGTTGCAGATTGTTTAGGGCCACCATGTTTATGGTCTAGCAACTTTTTGCTGACTATTCAAAAGTGTGGAAGAAAAGTGTAGTTGTCCAACATGGTGGAAGTTCATCGAAGATCTCTCAGTTCTTGATCCTGGACCTGAATCATGTGGCTTGAATATTTTAATGATAANACCTGAATCATGTGGCCTGAATATTTTAATGATAAAGTGGATTTTGGTTGATCTTGATCTATTGTGGTGACTATATCTGTCATCTTTATATGGTAGGGTTCAAGTATTTTATGAGTACAGTGGTTGCCCTAGGTATACTTTTGAAGATTATGATTAGTAGTTTTTTTTTTAAATTATTTTTAAAGCCAATAAAACGTTTAACAATTTTTCTAACACAAATGTTGCGTAGGCGGATAGGATGGCTTTATTATTGTGCTTTGTATAGATGACACCATTGTTTTATAAATTATACAAGAACAGCATTGGTTATCTTTATGATTTTGAAAAAAAAATTAATATATATATTTATTGGGTTCATTTAGCAGTTATGTTGAAGAATATAGTGTAGCAAGGAGATTTTTTTTCCTTTTGCATTTTGCAGTTATAGAACTGTTGGTCCAATGCTTTCATCAAAATATTTAATTTGTTCTAAATGAATTTTCTCGGTACCTTTCAGGCCGTTGACCACCGCACCCCTATAGGAGGGAGAGGGATGATTTTTGCTGCTGATCTGCTATGGATCTTTGTTCCATGAGCTATTAGGTCTGAGGATGTAGTTATAGTGTACTGTTGTTNCAGTGGTTGCCCTAGGTATACTTTTGAAGATTATGATTAGTAGTTTTTTTTAAATTATTTTTAAAGCCAATAAAACGTTTAAAATTTTTTCTAACACAATTGTTGCGTGGGCGGATAGGATGGCTTTATTATTGTGCTTTGTATAGATGACACCATTGTTTTATAAATTATACAAGAACAGCATTGGTTATCTTTATGATTTTGAAAAAAAACTTATAAATATATATATATATATATATATTGGGTTCATTTAGCAGTTATGTTGAAGAATATAGTGTAGCAAGGAGTTTTTTTTTTTTCCTTTGCATTTTGCAGTTATAGAACTGTTGGTCCAATGCTTTCATCAAAAGATTTAATTTGTATTTTCTCGGTACCTTTCAGGCCGTTGACCACCGCACCCCTATAGGAGGGAGAGAGATGATTTTTACTGCTGATCTGCTATGGATCTTTGTTCCATGAGCTATTAGGTCTGAGGATGTAGTTATAGTGTACTGTTGTTNTCTAAATGAAATTTTCTCGGTACCTTTCAGGCCGTTGACCACCGCACCCCTATAGGAGGGAGATGATTTTTGCTGCTGATCTGCTATGGATCTTTGTTCCATGAGCTATTAGGTTTGAGGATGTAGTTATAGTGTACTTTTGTTTCTTTTGTTTTTTTCCTCCATCTAAACCTCAACCTAATCCAGTGGAAGCTTGGGGGAGATTACAAACTTAGTTTTGTCCAACTGCTTTGTTTTGACTGTGATATTAGTTTTTTCACTGATTGTACAATGACCAACAACATTGCTATCTTGGAGCTATTTCTTGCAAATCTAGTTCCGTAAAGCCTGCAATATTCCAGTGCGGTGGAATGCTGTAATTTGGTGTGCTTTTTGGCTTATTTTAAAGTCTTTTGTATTTGCCTTTAATAGGCTTTAGATTCATTTTCATTGTTTAGTGTTTTCATTGATTTTAGTTCAATCATTAAGAATTTAGAAGTCCATTATTTATTTTTAATGAAAATTGAGGGACATTGTTGGAAATTTATGTTTGTGTTTTCNTGGCGGAATGCTGTAATTTGGTGTGCTTTTTGGCTATTTTAAAGTCTTTTGTATTTGCCTTTAATAGGCTTTAGATTTATTTTCATTGTTTAGTTTTTTCATTGATTTTAGTTCAATCATTACGAATTTAGAAGTCCATTATTTATTTTTAATGAAAATTGAGGGACATTGTTGGAAATTTATGTTTGTGTTTTCTATTTTTTAGAATTATTGTATGTTTTTAAATGTACTCATGTTGATTTAGTTTTTCAGAGTAGTTGTTGTTGTACTACTTTATGCATACAAAGTTGTTTTGCTTTTAGAAGTCAATAATAATTATATATTTGAAAGAATTGGTTATAAATAAACATTTATATGGTCGGTATATAAATTAATAAAGTGTCTGATAGGTATGTAAAAGACCCTTACCTGAAATCGGATGCCTTTTTAAATCTGTTTTGGTTCTTGTTCATGTATCTGTGGCGGAAAAGTTGATGTAATGAATCTATGTTGTGTTGAGATTTTGAATCTTTAGGAAAAAAATTTACTTTGATGCGTCAAAATATGCTTGTAAATGTTAAGATGAAAAATTAAAATACAGATAGAGTGTAAAATAAACAATACAACTTATACAAAAAAATAAAATGGTTCTAATTTTAAAATAAACAATACAACTAACAGTGCATCCAAACCTATCTAAAAAACACAATCAAGAAGTATAAATATAAGGGGAATTCGTCATATCACCCATAATAAAACAATTAAGAATTTCAGGGGATTTATTAGTAAAAATAGCTTTTTGAGTCTTCATCCCTTGCTTTGCAGCCCAATCTGCACACTTATTCCCTTCTTGATGAATGAAAAGCCAACGAAACTGAATGCCAATTGCCAGAGCAAAAATTCTTTTCAAATGAATCACAAGATTCCAAGGATAATCTCTATTCATGCAACAAAAAGACCATAAATCAAAAAAATCCATTTCAATTTCTAAAGAATTCCAACCACATTTTAGAGCCAATTCCAATCCCATAATCATAGCCTCAGCTTCATCTTCAATAACACTTGAAGCTAAAACAGGAGCAGAAAATCACATACTAGCCTTACCAGAAGAATCTCTACAAATACCATCAATACCTGCAGCAGAAAAGGTCCAACTATTATCCGTATTGATCTTAATATACCCACTAATAGAAACAGTCCAATGAAATATGTTTGTTGATGATATAGATCTTTGTTTTATGAACTATGTTTGCTCAGGATGAAGCTATATTATTTACTTGTTGTTGCTTCTGTTTCTTTCCTCCCTCTAAATTTAACTGTTCTGGTGGAAATCTGGAGGGAGATTTCAAGCTTGGTTTGTCCAACTTACTTTTGAGGATATATCACTGAATTTTTTATCTTAGTAAGCATTTGACATAAAATTGTTGAGAGATTCTGAAATTTTGATTCTGAGGAGTTTCAGTTTTAAAATACTCTACTTGAGTTTCTAAGTTTGTTTTTCTGTATATGTGAAGTCTTCATGATAGAATTAAATAGTTACAATGACTTCCAAAAATATTAAATTTATTTGTAGATTAGCATAAAATATTAATGAAAAACTNATTACATACTATATGTCACTTTAATTTCATTTTGCTTTTTTTTTAAAAATATGTTTTAGTTTAGTAGAATATTTTTCATTGAATAGAGCTCTCTTGTTTAGCGTCATTTAAAAGAGTTTATTTAACAATTTGTTTTATTTTTTCGTCGTCATCATGTTTTACACTCAATGAGCTAAAGTTATCCCATCAATTTACCTATCTTAATTAATATCATTGTTACAATTAGAGTTTTTTTTTAATTTTTTTCCCCTTAAATATATCATTTTCCTTTAATGTCCTAGGAATCTAGTACCATTTTTTCATGAGTTCATTTATTTATCATTTTTTTTTTCTTCAATTGTTCTCCGTTGGGTCTATGGATCACTTGTGGTCATATCGAGGTAAATAAGAGAACNTTAATTAATATCATTGTTATAATTAGAGTTTTTTTTTTATTTTTTTCCCCCTTAAATACATCATTTTCCTTTAATGTCCTAGGAATCTAGTACCATTTTTTTCATGAGTTCATTTATTTATCATTTTTTTTTCTTCAATTGTTCTCCGTTGGGATCTATGGATCACTTGTGGTCATATCGAGGTAAATAAGAGAACAAGTCTTGTTGGTAATTCTTTTCCTTTTGATGCTACCTTGGAGCATCCTTGGGAGAAGAACACCCGGATCATTCTATGATTACCTTCGATGTGCATAAAGTGGCCAAAGGGCCCAATCTGCAGGTTGCAGATTGTTTAGGGCCACCATGTTTATGGTCTAGCAACTTTTTGCTGACTATTCAAAAGTGTGGAAGAAAAGTGTAGTTGTCCAACATGGTGGAAGTTCATCGAAGATCTCTCAGTTCTTGATCCTGGACCTGAATCATGTGGCTTGAATATTTNTTGTGGCTTGAATATTTTAATGATAAGTGGATTTTCGTTGATCTTGATCTATTGTGGTGACTATATCTGTCATCTTTATATGGTAGGGTTCAAGTATTTTATGAGTACAATGGTTGCCCTAGGTATACTTTTGAAGATTATGATTAGTTGTTTTTTTAAAATTATTTTTAAAGCCAATAAAACGTTTAACAATTTTTCTAACACAATTGTTGTGTGGGCGTATAGGATGGCTTTATTATTGTGCTTTGTATAGATGACACCATTGTTTTATAAATTATACAAGAACAGCATTGGTTATCTTTATGATTTTGAAAAAAAACTTATAAATATATATATATATATATATATTGGGTTCATTTAGCAGTTATGTTGAAGAATATAGTGTAGCAAGGAGTTTTTTTTTTTTCCTTTGCATTTTGCAGTTATAGAACTGTTGGTCCAATGCTTTCATCAAAAGATTTAATTTGTATTTTCTCGGTACCTTTCAGGCCGTTGACCACCGCACCCCTATAGGAGGGAGAGAGATGATTTTTAC
Source organism: Phalaenopsis hybrid cultivar (assembly GCA_002079205.1). Lineage (NCBI taxonomy): Eukaryota > Viridiplantae > Streptophyta > Magnoliopsida > Asparagales > Orchidaceae > Phalaenopsis > Phalaenopsis hybrid cultivar. The sequence continues at coordinate 35,259 of JXCR01148050.1, forward strand.
TGCTGATCTGCTATGGATCTTTGTTCCATGAGCTATTAGGTCTGAGGATGTAGTTATAGTGTACTGTTGTTTCTTTTGTTTTTTTCCTCCATCTAAACCTCAACCTAATCCAGCGGAAGCTTGGGGGAGATTACAAACTTAGTTTTGTCCAACTGCTTTGTTTTGACTGTGATATTAGTTTTTTCACTGATTGTACAATGACCAACAACATTGCTATCTTGGAGCTATTTCTTGCAAATCTTGTTCTGTAAAGCCTGCAATATTCCAGTGCGGTGGAATGCTGTAATTTGGCGTGCTTTTTGGCTATTTTAAAGTCTTTTGTATTTGCCTTTAATCGGCTTTAGATTTATTTTCATTGTTTAGTGTTTTCATTGATTTTAGTTTAATCATTAAGAATTTAGAAGTCCATTATTTATTTTTAATGAAAATTGAGACACGTTGTTGGAAATTTATGTTTGTGTTTTCAATTATTTAGAATTTTTTATGTTTTTAAATGTACTCATGTTGATTTAGTTTTTCAAAGTAGTTGTTGTTGTACTACTTTATGCATACAAAGTTGTTTTGCTTTTAGAAGTCAATAATAATTATATATTTGAAAGAATTGGTTATAAATAAACATTTAGATGGTCGGTATATAAATTAATAAAGTGTATGTTAGGAATGTAAAGGACCCTTACCTGAAATCGGATGTCTTTTTAAATCTGTTTTGGTTCTTGTTCATGTATTTGTGGCTGAAAAGTTGATTTGATGAATCTATGTTGTGTTGAGATTTTGATTCGGCTCGAAATTGGCTGACTCATTGAATGCAGTTTTGAGCTGAGTCTGGTCAAAATTTAACTCAAAATCAAAACGAGTTGGCTCAATTGAGTTATTTGGATTTGTTTCAGCTCTGGATTCGGTTCGATCTGGCTCACAATTGAAGTTATAATTAACTCGTGGAGTTATTTGGATTTGCTTCTTCTCAAAATTAGCCTGAAATTAGCTCGTGATTTTTTAACATTCTATATATAATTTTTATAAAAAAAAAATACTACGAGCTGATTTCAAATCAGTTCGAGCTAATTCATGTATAGCTCTAAATTGGCTAGAAAAAAACTCGATCCAAAAGTTCGGCTCATAGCTCAGCTTGTTTACTTTGATCCGATCTCAATTAAAACTAAAATTTGAATTGATTCGAGCTAAATTAACAGCCTTACAAATAAGAGTACAAGTTTCATCTCTTTCTTTGTTTTGGGTTTAACTTAGTTTTGAATTACAAGCAAAGAATCTCATGACGTAAACAGTAACTTCTTTCCTTTATCTTTTATCTTTATTTATTTATCATACCGTCATGATCTCTAATAGGCGCCTTCATACGCTTCAATCAATTAATAAAAAGGTTCAGGTGAACTAATTATAACTATTTGGTCTTTGGCGTAAAATTTAAATGGGTTTCACCTAAAACAAATACATTTGTTATATTTCATCTTACTTTGAAATTATATATTTGATGTAAAACAAAGTAATTTAGTCATAAACAAATAAATAAACATATAAATAAAATAAATAAAAATTTATTGGCTCTTCCTACTGCTCGATAGCTTGCAGCCGGTAAAACTTGGATCAGCTGGTTGATTGGAATTATCTGTCGATTGACCAATTCTTCACTCGGCAGGCTTTGTTGGTCGATTGACTTTTTTGATCTTTCGATCGACTTTTGATCCTCCACCGAGGGAATTGAGACAATATCCGACTCACGTGTTGTATATTTTGACCATTGATGGGTCCCGTTTGACCATGTCTTTTTTGATTTGTCGTTATTTCCCAAACATGTCTTTTTTTTTTTGGCACGAGTTTCACATCGACTACAATATCATTTTTAATTAAAAAAGAACATATAAAATTTTAATTCAAATATTCAGATTAAAAATTGTTTGAGATGCATTTTAGAACAATCAGACTTATTTTAATATAAATACATTTATTAATCAATCCGCTTGTATTAAATTTATTTCAAATTAATTAAATCAACAACTCTAGAATTTATTACGATCATTACGTCTTAGATGATTTGGTCACATGAAACGTCGACCATCTGATGATCTGATTAGGAGAGTAGATGTTTTAGATTCGACTTGTGTTAAAAAAGGCAGAGGTAGAACTAGGAAGACTTGGGCTTATTGTATAAAAAAAATGATCTAAATTTACTAGAACTAAATGAAAATATGACAGTAAATAGGAAGCAATGGAGAAAAAGAATTCATGTAGCCGACCCCTCATAGTGGGATTAAAGCTTTTGTTGTTGTTATTATTTTTCAAGGGATTATGATTCACAATTTATATAGTACATATTTACTACTCAACCTCACTAAATAAATAAATAAAACCCCAATAAGTACATGCACATGCATTAAATATGCAGCCTGGTCCTCTGATCCATTCATTTTAGTCATATTTATCCTTCTAGTCTTTACTTGATAATAACACACCACCAAATAGTTGAGGACCCAGAATTATGCATGTGCATGGCAGGAGAGATTATAGATGTTTTGCTTAATTAGACTATATTTTTGTAGTAATTATATTTCAGTGCTAAATTTAGATGATTCATAATAAATGGATATTATAAGAAATTAAGGAAGATTTACTTGCATAACCTATGCATTTACATATTTAACAACTATACTTCAATTTTTGCATACTTGACATTTGCCTATATATGCAGGGAAAAGATGTATTTCACTCTTTTGAGATCAAAACGGTGATATATTTTTGATGTGATATTAAAAATTTGAGTGTTATATATGTAAGAAAGTAATATTTAGGTCTTAAATATGTAAATACGTAGGAATTGCATGGGTGGCATGAATATAAAAATGTATCAAAACAATGAGAGACATTCACAGATTTACTCAAAGAATAAAGCTTCGCTCCTAAAATAATTAAGATTAACTTTATTAGGTGGCCAAATTATTTACTTGTGAACCAAAATTGCATCAAACTTCCTCCCACTTTTATTGGCAACTTGATTTTTTGTTTGCTGTTCATGGAAGGGTATTCATGTAAAATAGTAAAAGATGATTTTTTGCATCATAATGCAACATGCACAATTTCCTTTAAAAATAAAACTCTTATAATAGTTACTAAACATCATACACTTTTTTGGGCAAACATTTCTTCATGAGCTNGGAAAAGTTGATGTAATGAATCTATGTTGTGTTGAGATTTTGAATCTTTAGAGGAAAAAAATTTACTATGATGCGTCAAAATATGCTTTTAAATGTTAAGATGAAAAATTAAAATACAATTTAAGTTTAAATCTTACAAAAAAAAATTCTTCAATGCATTTAATCAAATGATGGAATTTGTTTTTAATGCAATTTTCTTAGCACCTTTGAGGCCATCGGCTGCCGCACTCCGTATAGGGATATATGATATATATATATATATATATATAAATTACAAACACATAAGAGAAGGTACTTAACCAAAATTGGATACAACTTATACAAAAAAATAAAATGGTTCCAATTTTAAAATAAACAATACAACTAACAATACACCCAAATCTATCTAAAAGACACAATCAAGAAGAGGTACAAATATACGGGGAATTCGTCATATCACCCCTAATAAAACAATTAAGAATTTTAGGGAATTTATTAGTAAAAATAGCTTTTTGAGTCTTCATCCCTTGCTTTGCAGCCCAATCTGCACACTTATTCCCTTCTTGATGAATGAAAAGCCAACGAAACTGAATACTAATTGTCAAAGCAAAAATTATTTTCAAATGAATCATAAGATTCCAAGGATAATCTCTATTCATGTATATTGATCGTTCAGAATTGATGATACTTGTAACTTATAAATTTTATCATGAAGACTTCACATATACAGAAAAACAAACTTAGAATTGTAAGTTACAAGTATCCTCAATTCTGAACGATCAATATACATACCGAGGATCTAAAATAGAATTGAAGATTAAAAATTCTATAATATGTTATTTAAATTCGTAGTTCATCTCATGCAGTTGTGTGTCTAATGATGCTATACTATAATAGTGAGACATAAAATAATAATAATAATAATAATAAATAAAACAAAAATCTGATTAATTTTCATATATTTTCTAAGGAGCTATCTTATAAATAAGAAAAGAAATTAACTGAAAGTTGTTCCAACATAATTTTTAAGAGAATGATTATCTAAATAATATAGTAAATTTAGTCGCATAAATTTGATTAATCATTTAATATATTTAAATAGTTACAATGACTTCCAAAAATATTAAATTTATTTGTAGATTAGCATAAAATATTAATGAAAAACTAAAATTAAAATTATACTATACTTAAAATAAATTTAATAATATTAAGAGATATTTTACCCAATTTCTTTTCAATTTTTTTCTAACTCAAACATTTAATCATTTTTTTAGGAAAAGTTGCTTGATATTTTGAGATTCTTCCCTTTATTTTCAACTAATGTGCTACATATAAGGTGTTAGCGAAAATATTTCGAGACGAGCTAGAGTCCGCTCGAAATTGGCTCTTGACTCATTGAATGCAGTTTCGAGCTGAGTTAGGTCAAAATTTAATAGAGCTCATTATGACTCAAAATCAAAACGAGTTGGCTCGATTGAGTTATTTGCATTTGTTTCAGCTCAGAATCGTTTCGATCTGGCTCACAATTGAAATTATAATTATCTCATTGAGTTATTTGGATTTGCTCCTTCTCGAAATTAGCTTGAAATTAGCTCGTGATTCCTTAACATTCTATATATATTTTTTATAAATAAAAAATACTACGTGCCAATTCCAAATCAGTTCGAGCTAATTCATGTATAGCTCTAAACTGGCTCGAAAAAAAACTTGATCCAAAAGTTCGGCTCATAGCTCAGTTTGTTTACTTTGATCCGATCTCAATTAAAGCTAAAATTTGAATTTATTTTCGAGCAAATAATGATCTCCGAGCTAAATTAACAGCCTTACAAATAAAAGTTCAAGTTTCATCTCTTTGTTCGTTTTGGGTTTAACTTAGTTTTGAATTATAAGCAATGAATCTGATGGCGTAAACTCAGTAACTTCTTTCCTTTGTCTTTTATCTTTATTTATTTATTTATTATACTGTCATGATCTCTAATAAGCGCCTTCATACGTTTCAATCAATTAATAAAAAGGTTCAGGTGAACTAATTAGAACTATTTGGTCTTTGGCGTAATATTTAATTGGGTTTCACCTAAAACAAATACATTTGTTATATTTCATCTTACTTTGAAATTATATATTTGATGTAAAACAAGATAATTTAGTCATAAACAAATAAATAAACATATAAATAAAATAAATAAAAATTTCTTGGATCTTCCCACCGCTCGATAGCTTGCAGCCGGTAAAACTTGGATCAACTGGTCGTTTGGAATTATCTGTCGATTGACCAATTCTTCTCTCGGTAGGCTTTGTTGGTCGATTGACTTTTTTGATCTTTCGATCGACTTTTGTTCCTCCACCGAGGGAAGTGAGACAATATAGATTTTCGTTCACGTGTCGTATATTTTGACCATTGATGGGTCCCGTTTGACCATGTCTTTTTTGATTTGTCCATATTTCCTAAACATGTCTTTTTTTTTTTTGCACGAGTTTAACATCGACTACAATATCATTTTTAATTAAAAAAAACGTAGAAAATTTTAATTCAAATATTCAGATTAAAAATTGTTTGAGATGCATTTTAGAACAATCAGACTTATTTTAATATAAATACATTTATTAATCAATCCGCTTGTATTAAATTTATTTCAAATTAATTAAATCAACAACTCTAGAATTTATTACGATCATTACGTCTTAGATGATTTGGTCACATGAAACGTCGACCATCTGATGATCTGATTAGGAGAGTAGATGTTTTAGATTCGACTTGTGTTAAAAAAGGCAGAGGTAGAACTAGGAAGACTTGGGCTTATTGTATAAAAAAAATGATCTAAATTTACTAGAACTAAATGAAAATATGACAGTAAATAGGAAGCAATGGAGAAAAAGAATTCATGTAGCCGACCCCTCATAGTGGGATTAAAGCTTTTGTTGTTGTTATTATTTTTCAAGGGATTATGATTCACAATTTATATAGTACATATTTACTACTCAACCTCACTAAATAAATAAATAAAACCCCAATAAGTACATGCACATGCATTAAATATGCAGCCTGGTCCTCTGATCCATTCATTTTAGTCATATTTATCCTTCTAGTCTTTACTTGATAATAACACACCACCAAATAGTTGAGGACCCAGAATTATGCATGTGCATGGCAGGAGAGATTATAGATGTTTTGCTTAATTAGACTATATTTTTGTGGTAATTATATTTCAGTGCTAAATTTAGATGATTCATAATAAATGGATATTATAAGAAATTAAGGAAGATTTACTTGCATAACCTATGCATTTACATATTTAACAACTATACTTCAATTTTTGCATACTTGACATTTGCCTATATATGCAGGGAAAAGATGTATTTCACTCTTTTGAGATCAAAACAGTGATATATTTTTGATGTGATATTAAAAATTTAAGTGTTATATATGTAAGAAAGTAATATTTAGGTCTTAAATATGTAAATATGTAGGAATTGCATGGGTGGCATGAATATAAAAATGTATCAAAACAATGAGAGACATTCACAGATTTACTCAAAGAATAAAGCTTCGCTCCTAAAATAATTAAGATTAACTTTATTAGGTGGCCAAATTATTTACTTGTGAACCAAAATTGCATCAAACTTCCTCCCACTTTTATTGGCAACTTGGTTTTTTGTTTGCTGTTCATGGAAGGGTTTTCATGTAAAATAGTAAAAGATGATTTTTTGCATCATAAGGCAACATGCACAATTTCTTTTAAAAATAAAACTCTTATAATAGTTACTAAACATCATACACTTTTTTGGGCAAACATTTCTTCATGAGCTCTTCATATGATTTTGCTCGAGGAGGAAAAGTTTTTTTTGATTTAAAAGAGAGAAAAAAAGAATTATCTTAAAAATTTTATGAATATTTTTAATAGTTATAAGATTATATTTTAATAAATATCATATTTGATGTTGAACTTTGATTTGTCCGTGAATCACATCTAAAGAATAGAATGTATAAGACATGAATGAGATAGATAATACAATTTCAAACATCACTTCATTATTTTCATTTTCCCTCACCTCTTTTTCAAACGTCTCATCATTTTTTTATATATTCTATGAGCAATATTTCTCGTTCGGCATGAGTGAGGGATTGATAACATCGCTCTAGTGTAAGAAGAAACTAGAGATTTTTTCGGCGCAAAGCAATTTATTTTAGAAGAAAGATGGCAGATTTCATTGGAGTCCGCACACATCTTTGTGTCTGAACTCCGGAGGTAANTTATTCTATCAGCAATATTTCTCATTCGACATGAGTGAGGGATTGATAACATCGCTCTGGCGTAAGAAGAAACTAGAGATTTTTTCGGCGCAAAGCATTTTATTTTAGAAGAAAGATGGCAGATTTCATTGGAGTCCGCACACATCTTTGTGTCTGAACTCCGGAGGTAATATTTTTTTGAGATAGAAAGTGAAATGCACCCTAATGAGTTTTCCATGAAATCATTATTATATTTATAGAGAAAAGGGAGACACAATATAATTAATTACATGTCTACCCTTATCTTAAGATGCATGTTACAGGATATTTTATGGGCAACTTTTAACCCGACCGAAGTTTCATGTTTTCATCTACCTTTGCTTTTTGAATCAGTGACCAAACTCACGTTTGTTTTATCTGCTTAAAAAACCTCACCTATTATTTTCATCATACACACGTCTCTATATGCCTTCTCTACCGCCCACGTGGAGTGTGTTACACAAGTTTCCATGCATGCATGGAAATAAGAATGTAAACAAGCAAATAAAAAAAAAAAAATATTCTAAATTCAAGAAAAAAAAATACTGTACTAAGTTCCTCTAAAAGCTCTGGATATATAAGTAATTAATAAGCTCCTTTCTTCTCTTCAGAGCCAGAACAATCTAGCTTCTGAAATCCTTCTCTCTCTCTCTCTCTCTCTCTTGGCCATGATATCAACCTTTGTGGAGCCATTGGTGGTGGGGAGAGTGATAGGGGAGGTGGTGGATCTCTTCGTTCCCACAGTCTCTATGTCTGTAAATTATGGTCCGAAGCATATTAACAATGGCTGTGCTGTGAAGCCATCCATGGCCGCCAACCCACCCGCACTCTACATCTCTGGAAATATCTCTGAACTCTATACCTTGGTAATACCAACTCAATCATATTATTGTTTGTTTCATATGTTTGTGTAGATAATATTTTAGATTGTTTAGGGTTTGCAGCTCTTTAGTAGATTCTTTTTTGGGGTGTAGGTTATGACAGATCCGGATGCACCCAGTCCAAGTGAGCCCATAATGAGGGAGTTTATACACTGGTAGTATAACCACAAGCTTTTATTAATTTGATTAGTAGATTGCATTTTTTGATATATTATAGAAACAACATATTATTTAATTATTTATATCAGTCACTGTTATAAGATTTTTGATGTGTACCTAATTAATTTAATTTGCTGGTTGATCAGGTTGGTGGTCAATATTCCCGGTGGGACTGATCCTTCCAAAGGTACATTCTTCATTTTAGTTATTACTAATTAGTTATAAAATTCATAGATATTTATATATACGTAGTCGATCGACATTAGGGGCGTAAACGAGCCGAACATGAGTGAGCCCAGGCTCTGCTCGTTTTCAGCTCGTTTATATTTCGAGCTCAAAAGGTGATTCACAAACAAATAGTCCTTTTGACAACCCTAATCACGTAGCCATAAGATGTTAATGATTGGGACAAGATTTAAACATCATTTGATTCTAATTTAATAATTTTTATTATATTTTCTTAATTAATACTTTTAATTGATTATAAATCTTTATAGCCTTATAGTCAATTAAAGTTTTAAAAAATACAACTCATCATAGATATATGTATATAAAATTGATTAGTAGTATTTCAAGTCAAAACAAGTCGAACACTAACGAACAAATACTTGTTTATGTTCGGCTCGTTAACTTAGCGAATCAGCCTAACACGAGCCGAAAACGAGCTGTTCGCCAACAACAAGTTGTTTTGAAAGCCGTAATCGACATCTAATATATGAAAAATATAACTTCATTATATATATATATATGCTCGTAATTTTGAAGATAATTTAAAATGATAAGTACAAAAAAAAATTATTAGAGAAAAATATATATATTTTTTGTTTACAATTATGAATGGTAATATTATTTTGAATTTATCTAGCACGTGAGGGCTCCAAAATGTGGGCGTCACCTACTCTTAGGTGGCACGGATCACCGGTTCACATGCCGAATTGAAATTGAAGGATTTTAGATACAAATGGTGAATCCATGCGAAAAAAAATTGTTCCATAATATAATAAAATTAGCTCAATAAAACTCAAAATCGTTAAATTTATTTAAATAAAATAAATAAATTTTGATTTATAGCTCATATACCATACTTAAAATATATTTAATGAATTCAGGNCTCACATGCCGAATTGAAATTGAAGGATTTTAGATACAAATGGTGAATCCATGCGAAAAAAATTGTTCCATAATATAATAAAATTAGCTCAATAAAACTCAAAATCGTTAAATTAATTTAAATAAAATAAATAAATTTTGATTTATAGCTCATATACCATACTTAAAATATATTTAATGAATTCAGGATCCAACCTCATGCCAATTCAATTTCTTAAAATAAAATATCTCACTATATCATTATAATTTAAAGAAATTTACATACATCGCAATTCTTATGTTTTTGCATATCAATATCTAGACTTTGACACTTAACGCCATTGACATTTTGGTTTCATAAATCAATGCATGAAAATGAAATTTTCAATTTTAAAAAGATACAGATGGTGGTACTTCTGATATGTTGTCAAAGATTTGTATGAAAATTTAGGAGTTTAGATATATAGATTTATAAGAATTGTGTGTTGTTATATATATATATATTTGTAAAGGGTCAAAATAATACCCTAATATTTACATAGAGCCGGTTCGCCTTAGAGTTTATAGAAGTGCTAAAATAGTTCACAACTATTTTAAAATTGAGTTATATTAATCCTCCATGGGGACTATTTCAACCTCAAATTAAAAAGTCCGAGATTATTGTGATAATTCTATAAACTCTGGGACTAAAATGACCCCATATAAATAGTAGATGACTATTTTAACACTTCACTCAATATATGCAAATGATACAAGAGCTAGTGATGATGAAATGAAATGGAACAGGGGAAGAAATTGTTCCATACATGTCACCTCGGNTGAGATTATTTTGATAATTCTATAAACTCTGGGACTAAAATGACCTCATATAAATAGTAGATGACTATTTTAACAGTTCACTCAATATATGCATATGATACAAGAGCTAGTGATGATGAAATGAAATGGAACAGGGGAAGAAATTGTTCCATACATGTCACCTCGGCCACCACTCGGCATTCACCGCTACGTCTTCATCCTCTTCCAGCAAAAGAAGAGAATAGAAGAAATGAGTCCCTTCACCAGCCGCACCAATTTCAAGACACGGCTGTTCGCCGCCGAACATGAACTCGGCCTCCCCGTCGCCGCCGTTTATTTCAATTGCCAGAGAGAGCCCAACAGCCGCCGCCACCGCTAGCCTTACATGCTCCCACATTGATGTATATCTGTAAATTAATTATTAGTTCCATACATAATTATTTGTTAATGTAAAGGGACTGATTAGCTTCTATTTCATTTTAACAGTTCTTCTGTTTCTATATTATGCTGTGTAAGAATGATTTAGTGTGTTCATGACTTCGCGTGTTGATTAAATTAGTTTGGAATGTTTCTGGTGATATTTAATTTAGGGTTTTAATTCTGGAAGATCAAAATGAATTTTGCTTTTGACTTCTGAAAAACAATAAGGAAGATGGCTTCAAATTCAGCTTGCCATGTAATTGTAAGGTAAAAAGTGCAATAATCGAACTCAATTAAAATCATGTGCTTAAAAATTAGAATTATTCTCTTAGGAATAATTAGAATAATTTTCATTAAAAATACAGTTGGATTCTCGAGCATTCATCTAAGATATATGAATTGTCACACTTTATGGAAGCTCTTTTTTATTTCCTTTTTCCAGCAGAAGAGAGCTCAAGAAAATTTGACATCCGAACTCCGGAAGTCAGGACAACGGCCCAGATGCAGCGAGGAGGGCGGAGGTCTGATTCATCCCCCCTCCGCTGCATCCGAGCTGTTGTCCGGACATGCGGAGTCCGGATGTCAAAATTTTTCCAAATCCAACGCCTCAAAATTCTTCAACAACGTGTTACGCATTTGAGCATATTTTTTAGGAAAAAACAAGTTTGATTCAACGTACAAAAGCAGCAACCAAAATGTTAAAAAAAATTATAATTTCAGAGAGGCCGAGTCAGCATATAAAATGATCTGATAATAATAATGGAAATAAGAATAACTAATAAATATTAAAAGTTTAACAGAAATCCAGATAAAAGTAGGCAACACTTACCAAATGACAAGCAATGGGCCATCACACCGACATAATACAAAAGAAAGAGCTGCAGAAATTAAAACAAATGGGATTTACACACTTGAGTCAGATTACCAGTTTTACAGACAGCAAACAAAATCCAACTTAGAAGATTACATTTCAAAAGAAAAAAGCCGACCAAACAAGCTATCAGATTTGATTTTTAAGTAAGATCTAACAGAAAAAACAAAAGAAAAAAGTAAGATCTAACAGGGTGAAGAAAATTCAAATCATGCCTGTAGAAACTCATCCTTCTTAAAATTCAAATCCATCCTCCACTTTCTGCACAGCTGGGCGGAGCCGTGAGAATGTCTTGAGCGCTCTAATGATCGGATTACAAAAATAACAAGGCATGGAGAAGATGAAAAAACGCAAAGATGTAAATCAAAATTTTATATGCAGCAAACAGTAGCTTTTCAAAGACACCATCCAACTTGCATAAGTGCAATTACGCCATGAGAACAGAGTTCTTCAGTTTCTCAGATACATGGGAATGAGAAAAGCCAAGCTTCATTGATGAAAGTCGAACCTCCACGCTTACAGTTTCAAGATCATGATCCTGCTTTCTAACTTCCTGGTGACTACCGACTCTCCTTAAATCTTTTAAATGGAGGGGATGCGAAAAGCTTTCTTACAGAAACAACAGGGTCATCAGCCTGGATAAAACCGAGCCAACCAAAACACGCATCTCATGTTAGAAGGAAAACACGATCAAATGTTAAAAAGATTTGATGAATTTGCAAATTGTAACTACACCTATCTGTAAAAGTAGTTGTCAAAATGTCATTTGGAAAATATACTTTTTGAATGCTTTGGTGGTAATTATAATTTTGGGGAATTACCACCTAATTCTTATTTATTTACATGTCTAACACCTAAACTTTACATTTTACATATATACACCCAAACCTTTCATATCACATAAAAAATACCACCATTTTAACTTTTATAAAGTAAACTACACCTTTTCATGCAATAGGTAAGCTGGTCCGTATGTTAAAATTGAAGTTTAGATGTTAGATATGTAAATACATAAGAAATGAGTGGTATGAATGTTAATATTCCTATAATTTTTTGACATATTGAAATGGTCGAACTTTTTTTATAACCACACTCATAACATATCTGAAGTGAGGGTTTGCGGGATGCTCGAGTTGTGAATGCTATTTATGCATGCAATCTATAACCCAAAGAAGTCTCAGGGAGGAAATGTCAAAATTACCTCATCAAGAAAACTGGAAGGAGCTTCTGTTTGTTCTGGCGGTTGAGAAGAATTCTTTTCAAGATCATCTAAAGCTGAGAGTGTTGCTTTCCATCCCGGCAAGTTTTTTCCCTCATAAGAAAACCAGGGGCAAAAAGGCCGATGCTGCTTTATGGGATCAAAATCCATGAGTTGAGTCTGCTTCCGATATTCTATGGAAGAATCAATTTATAAGAGAATCAATATTGCAAAATAAAAGGCTGACAGTTTTGCCCAAAAAAAAAAAAACAAAATAATCACTGAATAACAAAAATTTGCATGAAAAAGAAGCAATACAAATCAACCATCATAGGTCAGTAAAAAAAAGTTGGTTTTTGGAGCCTTTTAAAGCTACTTTCTATTTCTGATTTAAATTCTCTTATTTTCTATTTAATTTATTTTAATAGGTTCAATTATCTACTTTTGGTTAATTTTTATTTTGAATTTAAATCATTAAGATGGGATTTGACTTAGCTTTAGATAGGATTTTTTAAAAATTAAAAGTTTTACCTTGTAACCAAATTTCTAAAAACAGAAATCCATGTTGAACATCAGGATTATTACTATTGATTGGAAGAATGAAATTAATTGTGGTCGATTCAATGGATTCTAAATCCATGTTGTGAGGTGAACCCTCCTACACATGTAGATCTATTAATCCTGCCTTGCCTGCCACTAGATTCCTTTATACTGTCACTAGCACCGGTCTGCACACCTTGCATGCATTGACAGAGCTAAAATGGGGGCATTGGGGCCTTGCTCCCACTGGCATGAACCAAAATTTGTAATTAATTTTTTAATTATTATTATATAACCCTAAAAGTTCCTGCTGCCCATGGACCCTCAAGTGTTTGAAAACTGGCAGAGCAGCTAATACATAAGCATATAGTGAATCACATCGTTCTAGTCGTTGGCTTACCATTCGATGCAGTTTTATGAAATCTTTGTGCAATTTGTGTGCCAAAACGAGTGACTTATCCTTGATCTCAATTGCCCGCATCAATTTGTTTATCTTGATTGTTGTGCGTCTTAATTTTCTTGGTTAAATTATCTAAGGTGAAATCGTTTTGTTGTAACTAAGCCAACATTACTTGCCCTAACTTGTTGCCATGTCTGAGTTTTTTCTTGCCAATGTCATTAAAAAATCAATTTCAATATGTTTTTTGATGTAGGCTTGAAAGTTTTATTATTTTTATTAATATGCTACTACGATAACATTTTTGCACCTGAATTTGTCAAGTATTAAGGTATTTCAGTGACTAGAATGAAGTCTTCTGAAGAGCCATTAGGTTGCAACTAGCGTTTAACTTGTGTAAATTTTAGTTAATCTGGTCAATTCAAATTTAACAAATATCAAGATGTTAAAACCTAAAAATTATTTGGCAATATAGCAATTAGAATCTTGTTAAATACTGATAAAATGTCCGACTATTTATTTAAAAATTTAAGGTTTGTTAAAGGGATAAATCCTTAGTTTTGTTAAACCCAAAGAATGGTGATCCCAAACTTGGATTACAAAGTTGACTATTTATTCAAATTTAAGGTTTTTAATATATATTTAAAAAAAAAAAAACAATGTTCGTTTCAAGCCCAAATGAAAATGTTAAAGATATTTTTGAATTTTTTACATTTAGGTATCACAATCTCCACTTAGCCAATCATTGAATTGGATTACTCCCAATCCTAAACCCTTGANCCTTTTAATATATATATATATATTTTTAAAAAAAGCAATGTTCGTTTCAAGCCCAAATGAAAATGTTAAAGATATCTTTGAAATCTTTACATTTAGGTATCACAATCTCCACTTAGCCAATCATTGAATTGGATTACTCCCAATCCTAAACCCTTGACCACTTCCCTTCCATTAACATATGTTCCATTTTCTCGCTAATTCCAAGCCCTCCAATCTCTTCTTCAATCTCTTCACCTAGTCATGCAGGTTTACACAATTATTGCTTGAACTATTTCGATTTTTGTTCCCATCGCTTCAAATAATATCAGACAGTGCTTGCCATCGACCTTCACAACCACCAATAATTATCTCAGGTTTCTTCATTACTCAATGTTTTAGCATTAGCCTATTATTGACATCAACATTATTTCATGCATTATGAATATTTTATTTGTGGATAATCTTTTCCTTTCTCACCTTTACTCATAAGGATGACTATGATTCATGTGCTGATGATGAAAAGTCTTGGATCCATACTACTGAAGCACATGATATGCTGCATTATGCGGCAATCCAACTTAAAACTGCACTATTAAATTTCATACAAATCATTGCATGGACTACAAATATTCCTTTGAATCCCATTCAACAAAATGTGCTGCAAAATTTTCATCGATCTCTTTCAGATGGTAGTCCTTACGAATATTTTTAAGATGAAATTTTCTTTCTAATGACGAATTAGGATTTCAAGTCTGGTTATTATTGCACCTAGGGATGATCCTGAAATATTACATGAAATTATAATATTAGTGGAAGATGTTATTCATGGAGAGATAGCATCTCCTGCAAATTTAGCAGAAGATTATGCTCCAGTTTATTTTCCAGTAATATCAGTCTCCTAATTCAAATAATTATAATTTGCTCCAATTACACACCCATTAGAGCTTGAATTAGCAGTACCCATCAGAACTTGAATTAGTATTGCTACTATTATCATCATCTTTGACCCCATTGTTGATTCACATTAATAAGACCTTTATAGTTGTTGGATGAATTGAGTTGGCCAACACCTAAAACTCTAATATTTGCCTTTACTGTGAATTTCTTTCTCATGAAGGTCCTTCCATTACATGGCGGCTTCTTCCATCACGAGATCAAATGGTGCCACTTCCTACATGGTCTCCAACAAACTCTTTAGTAGAAGAGGACATTTTTAGTATATAAACTGATTCAATCAACCATTTTAGCCCATAAAGGACCAGATCTTCATAGGCCAGTCCATAATGGTTAAATCAAACTATAAAGGAGCCGAACGAGACCAATTTTACTTGCCCTTTAGGATGACTTCTAACCGACTCTTATTTTTAAATTGATTTATTTTACAAGGTTCAAATATCTTCATTTGGATATTTTAAGTTTGAATTTAAATTATTAGGATAGTTGACTTGGTTTCAAATAGATTCAGATTTTCTATTTAACATATATATGTCATATCTTGGCAACCTTATTTCTATAAAAAGACATTCATGATGAACATTTGGATTATTTTTTTGACTGAATGAATGAAATTATGTGTGGCTAGTACTTTCAAGAAGTAAATTGTGTAGGAGTATAGCTTCAAAAATTTATATGAGATATTTTCTTTACTCTCTTTCTCAGTTCTGCCTCACCTGTATCTCTCAATTATCCCTCAACTTTATTTCTCTGATTTTTTTGTTTCTGGGTTTGTTCTTACCGTGAAAATATTTAGTAGTTCGATTTTAATAGTCAAAGTACGATTACTTCTCTATTTAGCTTATTCGAGAATCCCTAATGGTCAGTACTTGTTACAGTATTTAGCATAGAAAAGAGCCATTTGAGTCCGAGAACACAATAATTTTGCTGTTTTTATTTTCGTGAACTTTAAGGTGATATTCTTTTTTTGTTCAAGTATTAAGCATATTTATAATTTTATGAACATTAAGTTCGATGGTGGATTGCACACAATTTGTTAACATTATGTGAGCCACAGATCGCTGTTTTTCAGATAACTATTTTACATTATCTAGGCCGTATATGTTATTTTTATCTAATTCTCCCAAGTTGCCTAATTTGACAGCAAGCTGCAAAAGATTGTTTTTCTTACTACTTAATTAAATCACACCAATTTTTATTTATGATATATTCCCAGTCTTCATTGATCAGCCAGTGGATGCAGGAAACAAGCATCGTCCCACCAATGCTTCATAACCTTCTGATTAGCAGGTTGTTGAAAGTAATTGCATTGCCTCTGAAGTACAACTTAGGAAATGTAAGAGGAATATTCAATATTGGAGCAGTTTGTAAAAATCAAAGTCTTTCTTAAGAGGGTTGAAGTTCCTTTTCTTACAGTGTATCGAATGTGGGGGTAAAATTTCATAAATAAAAAGCAGACACAAAATTACAGCCCATGGATAAGTTAAAGAATGTGAGAAGATAAAATTAAAAAAAAACTTATCAGACGAAAACAAAAATAATAAATCTCTTGCCTTTTGACACTAGCAGAGCTAAATGTTACCATCATTAAAATATTAGAGCGATAATTGCCAAGATCACAATTATTTATGGCTATTGAAATGCTGAATCCTACTTATGAGAATATTATATCTGGCTAGGTTCGAAATATCATTTCAATTTATACATCTGATTTCCTCATATTATATATTTTTGCTTGTATCTTCATAGCTGCGCATTTCTTTTGCCTCGGGATGAAACTATTCCTACACATTGATTCTCCATTTCTTTGCTCTTTTTCTGAAGTGTGAGTTTCTCATGGGATAAATTTTACTAGCTCAGCAATAAAACATTTTCTCTAGCAGTTTAAATCTCAAAAGCATAGTTCATTTTAGCCCCGACATAGTGAAGGCCCTATAATACTATGGGAAGTCAAACACCGGTCCAACATCATGAGAAAGTTTATGTAACGGATTAGGTGCATTTTTTATGTTATTTAATCTTTAATCACCTTTCAAATAATTGTTGGAAATTAATACATAAATTACAATCAAGAAAACTTAAATATTTTTTATTTGTTTAGCTAGCGTTATAACTTTAAATTAATTCCATGATTATAAATAGTACCCAAGTAATTTTGTTGTTGGTAACCATAGTATTTTGATTTTTCGGTTAGCATATTCTTCTCTTTGCTTCAAGGATTAGATTTGGCACTTGAGGATTACATAACAAGATGCACTTAAGATTGAGCATCAACAATGAGAAATTTAGGTGATTTTTTTTCCTTTTCAAACTGTCTTTCACTCTTTTTTCCCCTTCCTATATTAAACTTGCCAGCAGAATCAACATTATAATTTATTACATAATGTAATAGCCCATTAAATTTATTAAAATTAAGGAAATTTATCGAATTTTATAAGAAAACCATTCCCAAAAAGATGGCTCAGCCGTTCATGCCAGATCAGAATGTTTGCCACAGCAGCCTACATGTCACCTGAAAGTAATAGAATAAGCAAGTCTATGGAGTACCATGATGACAACACTTTANCAAGCAAGTCTATGGAGTACCATGATGACAGCACTTTAAATGCAAATACGACGACATGAAACTGCAATCGGTTTTCAGTAAAGAGTCACAACAGACAACATGCTCATTCACCATCTCAATAACAATAACAATCATATTATTAATATAAGTAAAATATGCAAGCTAGAAAACTCTTACCGAATAAATGATCAAGACCATCATCCCGAGCAACAGAAATAGATACTTTCCTCGCAGATCCTATTGAATCTTGTTTGTCTAAACTTGTTCCGTCAGCTGTTGGGAAACAAGGACCCTCTTCACCAGCTTTGGAGCAGGTGGATGAATCCACATTAGCAACAGAAGAAGCAGGCACTAAAGCATAGCAATGATCATTTTCTGGTCTATCACCAAAGTTTGATTCCTCTGATCTTGAAACTGAAACCAAATCATTTGATTCTCTGGTATCAGTAAATGGAGTGTTATGCAGGGTTTCTTCAGAAGTATGTTCGCTTCCCACTTCACCAGCAAGTCCATCTCCCTCATCACCATGATTTCCTTCCAAATATATTTGAGAATTCAAATTTTCAGTTTCACTTCTTTTGCGCTTCAAGGATCCAACAGCCAGTGATCCAGCTTCATGATGACCATTAAATTCCTCTTCTTGGCCAGCATTGTCTTCCTTCCCTGATGAACCTTGGTTCAATCTTAAACAAGTATTATATGACAACTCAGCTCTCATATGCCTACTAACAGCGGGAAAAGATATTTTTGGCCGAAAATGTTGTTTGGTTGGCGGAGGACCACCTGCAATTGTTAAATTTAAGCAAAATGGCTTCTCTATATCAGCATTGTGATCTCCTCTGCCAAAATCTGTTGTTCCAGTAGTTGATTCACTTTGAGGACTACCATCTATAACAATCCTGAAGAATTCAAGAGGACGAGGTACTGTCTTGAAAAACCAGAGTCCCACACAGGCACCACAAAACCGACAATCTAAGACTGTAGATGATTGATCATATAGATATTCACCATGTGGAACATCATTGTGACTGTTTGATGAGGATTTTGTGATATTTTGTGTTGGTTCGCAAGGTATCTCTTCTGAAGACTCCAGTGGATTGATGGCATTGGCAGATGGACCACACTTACCCTCAAATTCAACAGTATATGGAAGCAAGCGAGGTTCCCATCCACATAAGCTTATTATTTTCAGTGCCTGTAAATTGTTAATCAACATTATTTCAGCAAGAGCAAAAGGAAAAATAAGAACAGAAAAGCCAGTGAAACAAGAAAAAAAATTAATCTTATTTCAGTAAGGAAAAGAACAACAAAAACTGTGGATGCATATATTCATGGAACTATAAACCAAAACCCTAGACCTGGCTTTAGTCATCTTAGTTTGAATACATAAACTCAGGGTGATCAGATAATGCCATCAATGGCCCTTCGTCATGAAAACTGTGGTCAGCAATGAAGAGCACTGCACAAGCTAAAAATGCCTGCATCACGAACTGTAAAGCAAAACTTTTGCACTGATTTAAAAACTATCCTTAATTTGAACTGACGCCTTGGGAAAAAATGAGATTCGATCAGAATAAACCAACCAAGATAGCGATTCTTTGTCTCACCAATTGTAGCAAGGCCCACATAGCTATTGTCTTTGTTTATTCAGGCAGGAGCATCCTATAATTAAACGTCCTTTTTTTTTAATATAATCAGGCAAAAATGTTTGCTATAACTTATTCTAGATGCAAATGCAAAGATATCATTGCAAACAACCTCCTCTCCCAAAACCGAGCATTAATAGGAGCTCCATGCGTTGCATTTTCAGAAAAAATACACAATCTCCTTTTTCTTTAATAAAATTAGGTTTAAATTGTTTAAAACATTTCTTTTATGGCTCCAAGTTAGATTTTTTTAAGCAGCATGAGAGTATTAGGTTAGTACTATATTAGATCAGCGAAAAGTACGTCCGTGCAGACATACAAAGTAGTTGGTTAGGCTTAAGCTTGTGGGATGAAAATGGGTTTGGCCACTAGTAAATGAAGCCCCCGCTTTAGTCTTCTTTGGCTCACACTTCTTAACAAGTATAAGAACATAAGTTTCGCATGATATCAAGTGATTCACAAAATTTGAAACTCCTATATGTTTTTTATGCTTTCGATCATAAATATGGTTAATAATTGGGTGACTCCTAATACACCTTCTCAAGATTGATAATCAATCAATTTGAAATTTTTGTTTTAAAGAAAGTCAACTATTAGTAAGGAAAGCCCTGAAATGAGAGAGAGATTGTTTCAATGAAAGCTCTAAAGCCCCAATTCATACCACTTGAACTGAAATAAACATGTAAAAATCATGCTTAAAAAAAGGAGACTTAGAAAATTAAAAAAATAAAATAAAAATAATTCAAGCTAAATGGATCCAAAATTAAACATAATTTTCAGAAAAGAATAGTAAGAAGGTCAAAAGCTTGAGTTCGTTTTAGGTTTTTAATAAAGTTAAAACCAACCCAACAATCTTAGCCATTAGGGAGGATTTTTAACACGACTTAAAAAATATACAAAATTCAAAAACTAATTTAACAAATTAAGCTAAACAAGAAAAATCAAAGTTGAATTCACAAACACTGTTCTAAAAGGAGTGGATAATCATTCCAGGTATATGACAATAAAGATAAATCACAAGTATCATACCACAGAACTTTCCCACTCTTCACAGCAGCTGAAATCAAGTAGAGAATAGTTTCATGGAAGATTCTCTTAGTTATTTTCCCTTTAATTATCAAATAAAAGCGCCAAGCAATTAGATCTGAAATTTTTCTATCAAATAAATTGTTTAGAGTAAAAATGAGTTATATTATTCCCATCATTGGGCTAGATTTGAAATGTTATGAATTTTTTAATTTCTTAACTATGGAGTGAATTGGTTGGAAGTATTGCTTATATCAAGGCTTTGAAATCAATTGAGTACAATTCAATTCACTTGGCATTAATTCCCCTCCAACTCTGTCATCTCTCTTCCTCTCTCGTTCCAATGCCCGCCAGCTCTCAAGTCCTGTGTTAGGCCAAAAGTCATCAATTTTCTTTCTCTCTATCTCTACGTATTCCTATACAGAAGGTTTGGCCAGGTCAGGAATCTAAAAAACCTGCCACACCAATCAAAGTGAAAGATCNGCCTTCTTTTTCTCTATCTCTATGTATTCCTATACAGAAGGTTTGGCCAGGTCAGGAATCTAAAAAACCTGCCACACCAATCAAAGTGAAAGATCAAAACCAACAACTTCTATTAGCACTCTCTCTTGGTGATAAATAAATTATCCATTGCTGGAATTTGGGTTTCAAAAACAAAGATAGCAAAAAACACCAAGCGGAGGAAAGATTGAATGCAATAAAAACATAATTAATTTTTTATTGATCAATTAATGTTTTTTTTTATTTTATTTTGGGTGCAGATAAGTTGGCTTGGTGTTTGGATGCATTGTTTACATCTTCAATTCAAGGCTCAACACACATGGGTGTAGGCGTTACTTCGAAAAATATTGATTATTTTCATTCCATGATCATATCTTCGTAAACTTGGGAGGATTATTGCGTTTGATCTCATAGAAAAACATTAGAAAAAACCAAGGTTACGTAAAAATCATATTGATTCCGTGTAATTCTTGAATCAAGTTAGTATCATCNGGGAAAGATTGAATGCAATAAAAACATAATTAAATTTTTATTGATCGATTAATGTTTTTTTAATTTTATTTTGGGTGCAGATAAGTTGGCTTAGTGTTTGGATGCATTGTTTACATCTTCAATTCAAGGCTCAACACATATGGGTTACTTCACAAAATATTGATTATTTTCATTCCATGATCATATCATCGTAAACTTGGGAGGATTATTGCGTTTGATCTCATAGAAAAAATCTAAATATTTGCATGCCATTAGAAAAAACCAAGGTTACGTAAAAATCATATTGATTCCGTGTAATTCTTGAATCAAGTTAGTATCATCATATGATCATATTGTAGTGTCGATTTGGCTTATGGAAAATATTTTAGCCGCTGGTGTAACAAGCCAATCTTTAATTCGCCTTAGTGCATGCTCCCTAACAAAGTAAAACTAAATTTAAATATAGAAGTCAAACTTTAAACTCCTATAAATTTATGAAAAAGGTCAGGAATTGGTGCTTATGAACTTGAGAGAATCGAAAGTTTGTTGTGTGGGAATTGGCGACATTTTATATGAGCCAGGAAGGTGCACAATTGTTATTTAACGGGAAAGCAGCGAAGAAAAGTGAGAAATTTAAAAAAAAAATGACAAGACACAAAAAAAAAAAAGTAAACCTAAATTACCATCTCGATACAGTGCAGATATGATGGTGCCAAAAATATTATGATGATTCAATGAGAAGCTATTTTGGAGGATAGTTTAAATGAAGAATTCATCAATTTAATTAAATATTCTTTATTCATTATATCTTGTGTGACTGTCTTTTGTTGTTTGGCTTGAAAGATATGGGATTCTCTTTTATGGCAAAATTGAGTGTACATTGACTTGAGAAGGATACTAACAGTGCTTTTATTAATTGTGCCCCTGTTAATTTTTCAAATGGGGTTCATCTCTCATAAATATTGACTTAGTTTGATCGAACCACATGGATATTAGGTGCATAATCTTTTTTTTATTATTTTTTTAAGTTTCTCGCACTCTAGCAAGTGACGCTGCATGAAAATTGGAAATCTTTTTAACTAACTAATGGTGTCAATGCCTAGTGCCAAATACGATGGCAATACGATGAGATCAAAAAAGTTTTATGACTAAAAAAATTTTGATCATTAGAGTGCAAACATGAAGGTTGTGTCAAAAAAAAAAAAGATAAAACACTCGGGGGAATTTAGATATGCCAGAGATTATGAATGAAGAAGTATAAATATATGAAAAGCACTTTGGACAATACAACTATGTTTGAAAATTAAGGTCTTGGCAGAGGTCTCTAACTAATAGCTAAGCTTGCAAACAAGCCAAACCGAGAGCCAATCAAGAGACTGTTTGAGCTCTAGTTAATCTAAAGCTTGTTTAAGCTTGATTCGAGCTCAATTTGAGCTTTGTTATAATGCTCAAGCTTGATCTTAGTTTGAGCTTGGCCCGAGCTTATTCATAGTATAATTAATAAGCTTTAATCAAGTTGCTCGTTTACAAGTCAAGCATGTTCATCTTAGCAAATTTTGATTAAGCAAACTTAATAAACGATCCTTACCGCATCAAAATCATGTGTTCATATGTCGCTTTTTTGGTGGATACCTTCTTGAGCAAAAAGGTTGGTTGACCTTATTCATTCAGCAATTGAGACGTGTTAAAGTTAATTTGATTATTCAATCAAATAACCATGAATGAGCTTTATTTCATTCGCGCTGCCAGCAATTTCTTTAATGCTCGGTTCATTTATAGCCCTATTATTATTTGATGTAAGCAATGGAAATGTATAGCAATCGAATAGTGGGAGACAACTGGAGACCGCTAATGACACCCATTGCCAATCATTGTTGAACGCCACAGATGCTTGTTGTTGAATAATGTCAACATCCATCATCGCAAAATAAATATGTCCACCATCGTTCATTGCCTTTATTGAACAACGCCAACATCCATCCTCCCATATCATTTGTTATCACACAACAAAAACACTTACTCTCTTGTCTTGTAATCTATCTTTTTCTTACGACAAAGAAAGGCAAATCGTTGTAGCTTGCCACATACATAAAAGAAAATAATGGGAATTGTCTACTCTAAGTACTTGGAAAGTGGCTACGCAAGGCTATCTTTAAACTCCGTGAGATAGGATGAGGGCTCAAATCTTTTGAGAATGAAGGTTGATTTAAGCATGTAGGCTCCCAAAATTCAAAGCCTCAGATCTCTCTGTTGTTGTGTTGTTAAAGGAGGGTTAAATTTTCAGAAGATGGGTAGAATAATAGATAAGACACTACCCATAGATTTCAACCTCAATTTGTCAGGACTTTTTGGTCTAGGGTTCAAGCTTTCTCATAGGCACAAGCCCTATGGTTAATTACCCCTCCTGAAAATAAAATAACACTTTCGATTAAGGCATCATTTAACACAAAATAATCAGCATATAATAGCATCAAACATGTGTTATAAATTATAAAATTTATCACTTGGAGCTTAAAACGAATTATGGGGAAATTATGACGAACCCGATGAAAATCTCATGGTTTCGTTGTTCCAAGTTGTCGTGCTCCCTAATCAACATAGTCAAAGAAGGTAGTCGATCCAGCCTGACTGAGCTTTATTATCAACAACCATGGCTTGCATCATTCAAGAAAACTTTCTAAATTTGCACTGAATATTTGTCTAAGAAGATAAATTTAAATCGTCCTTAGCTGACAAAAGGTTTTGTGTCAATTAGATGTATAATTATAAATCACAACTTAAAAAAAAAGAAAATCAATGAGAAACATACAGGCTGCGGTCGCAAACATAATATAATGATATCATTTGACTGCTACCACCCGATCAGAAGGTTTTAATTGTAGTCATTATTTTATGGAATCTTTGGGTCAAACCATGCAAACAAGAAGCTCAGGTCACGTCCTTACTGGTGTTAAATTACTTTGAGTGTGAATATAATGATAGATTTGATGTGACATTAGCTCTTCTGTGAGTCAAAGTCAATCAAAATTATCACCATCGATAAACTGTTGCAGAGGATGGATGTGACTTGCTTTAATTTTTCAAGTTATTAATTACTTGAATGTTTGCTTTGTTACTTTCAAAGTTACTTTTAAAATTGACCCCTCCGGTTGCACAATCAACGTGGCCACATCAGGGAGTTGACATTTAAAACTTATATGCTCAAGATTCATTTGAAATTTATCAATTTTGACATCTTTAGCATATTAGTCTCGTCGACTCCGATCCTAACAGAGAGAAAATTTGAACTTGCAAAATCTTACAATTGTGATTTGGACATTTATTAAAATTAGACTTGTCAACTCTTTAAAAGGAGGATCGAACTAGTTGGGTGAGACATACAGTCCCACCCTCTAGATAGGGATGCCCGATTTATTGATTTTCAAAATGTCAACTATTTAAGTGTAAGTTTAGTCTTAAACCGCACAACATTCCTAATCTATTCATTATAGTATTTAGCATTCTATTTGGAGCCCATGTGGCTATGATTTTGTAAATTTGAATAATTCAAGAATTTTATATGCTTGAGGCAACCTGGATGATCTTTTAAGATATGAATTTGAGAAGACCCTTGCTTAGAGAGGCACATGTAAAACTCTGAAATTATGCAAAACCGACTCATTTATGTAAATGTTCTAAAACATGCATAACTTGAGAATATCAAAACTTTCACTCATACAATTTTTAAAATACTTTCATAGATCTCAAAGCGTTATACTTAATTTAAGGAATAATCATGAAGTTTATACACTTTCAAATCATTTAGAACTCTTATGATTTTGGGCTAAAAATTTTCACTTCATAATTTAAAATGATCGTCTTCTATTCACTAACAAGTTATATTATGCATTTACTGGCGTAATACGATGTTCCATATTTAAGCTAATCTTGCGATTCTTAATAATTCACAGTGTATGTCAGTATAATAAATACTTTAAATCATTTGCAAATCTTTGTCAGCACAAATTTGAATTAATTCAACTATAGAGGATTAAGTTTAAAAGAAATCAATTTCAAATTAATTTTTAAATCCTAGGAGCCTAAATTTAAAACCTCGAATTTAAATTAATTTTCAAACCATTAGGAGTCTAATGTTTAAAAAATCAAAATTTAAAATATTTTAAGTCATACAAGCCTAAATTTTAAAATATTTTTTGCAAATTTAAATAATTCAAGATTTTGAGTCATTTCCAATTTAAATAGTCTAAGGATCTTTAATTTATTCGCAAGTCCAAATTACTAAAAATTTGGCAACCTCCCGGCCTCAACCCCCGTTAAGTGGGTACCAGAAGAATGTCAACTTGCCCAACCATTTATCGAATGTGTTGGTCAGTATTGTAAGACAATGCGATCGAGGAGTAAAGCAAAATATTTAACCCACTATTCATAAGGCGCTATAGACCTTCAATGTATCTGCAAAAGATCAAATCACAAGCACAAATTTCCCCGAATAGATACTTCACTTTCCCTTATGGTACTTAATTTCTTGAAAAGGTACTTATGTTTCCCACAATGAGTACTTAAATCCCTTAATTTTTTTAAAAAGATCTTCGGGAAGAGTTTACAAATTCTCTGAACGGTACTCAATTCCCCCAGACAGGTTCTCAAGCTTCATCGCATGGATATTTTAACAAATTACCTTATTGCCCCATTTTTAAACATTTTCCAGCGAAGCAGCAATGTTGACAACGATGAAACGACTGGATCGAAGATTGAGGACATAAGGGTTTCTTCTTATAATATATATGTATACAAGATAAAAAGTAAAAAAAATAATAAATTGGGAAAGGCTTGGCGGCTAGCTGGGCTCGAGGTTGGTACTCGGGCTCAAAATAGAAAGGCTAGGACGGCCGAGTACAAAAAGGCCAAAGAGGCTCAGTTCGAACTTCTGTTGAATGGCAAGGGAAGCAGCAACTCAAGCTTCGACTCGAATAAGAAGTCTTCGGTTTCGTGCTAGGGCGGAGAGGATCACACAAAGTTCAGTGCAGGGAGGCTTTCGAGTAGAGGAGGCAACGTGAGCGGAGCAGGGATCATGCAAACTCCGCGCGAAAGAGAGAATAAAAAATAGGGGAGACAGGCAGGGGCTTCAGTTTGACGATCTAGTAGCTCAAAGAGGCAATGACGTGGAAGGAATTACGACGGGCTTGATCACATGTGAGGCGAAGAACGTGCAAGGGCTTTGGTTTCATCTCGGTGGAAGAAGAATTCGGCAGGATGGATTGCGTGAGAGGCAAGCACAAGTGTAGAGTTTCGAAGGTATTTGTATGTCACGATTCTTTTGTTGCTTTTCCTCCGACTTTGCTCTGGGTTTTGATTTGTGAACAATAATGGAGAATGAGATGGGAAGGATCTCGGGAAAGGAGTGTCAGGGGAAGTTATGAAGCAGGATGGCTTCGAACGGAGAAAAAGAGGATTGTGTAATTGTGTGCTGCAGGGTTTTGGAGTGGGTTTGTAATTGAGATCGAGTTGGAACCGTTATTGACCTCCACGCGGACATCTTTGGCGGGAGGAAGTAAAGTTTTAAGTCAAAAAAATTTTTTTTGGTTCCACAGTCAACAAAGATCGATTATAGATTATTAATAAGTTCACAAATATGGCTTGAAATAAAAAACAATTGCAAAGTGCAAAATCATTTTGCAACAAATATAATATTCAAGTACTTCTAAGCATGCAAACCTGGTAGTAACCATGGGAATCACCGTCTTCAGTCGTATCGAGTTGATCCTTGCTTCTACAATCATCAATTAGCCTAATTCCACTGCTCAAAGTGATTGACGAACAAAATGGAGCGGACAAAAAATGATCAAGCCGATGACTACTCATACAATCAATAAACGTTGAAGAAATAACAGGAAGTGCTGTTAGCCGTAAAAGAGCATGAAAACGTTCTCTGAATCCCTCTACCAAAACATGAGAAGGCGAAGATGGAAAATATGACAATGATTCATCACATGCATTATCAATCCATGGACACAATAGCTTATGTCCATTGTCCAATTTTAAGCTAAATACTGCAGCAGCCTTTTCAACTGCAAAAATAGAAAGGTCGTAAACTCAGAATAGCATGGAGAACAATAAATTAGGAAGATCACTAAATGCACAAAAGAGGCATTCCCATACTTAAAACTTCATAATCAACCATGAAAATCATAATTTAATACTATAAAGATGGCATATATCATATCTGATAAGGTCCTACGCGGCTCACTTATTAAAGTAGTTCTAAACATTTCTTCTTAATTGCACAGTTTAAGTGCTTGTTCCAGCAGAATTTATATCTGGTTATAAGTTGTTCAACTATAATGAAAAGGGACAGAAGAAAGAAAACAGCTGCTTGCCACCTTGCTGGATAGCCCACGAAGGTGGAGTAGAAAAGAAAAGTCGCGCTCCACATGCCTCACAAACAATGACATCCATTTCAAGGTTGATCCAACCTCTCCTTGCACAGTTTAAAGGACTAATAACCTGGAAAAAAAAATTCATACCTAAGAAATAGATAAATACATAGAAGACAAATTAACTGAACAACACAAACTACAGGAAACTACAAGAAAAGCAAAATAAAGCACAAGCAGGCTTCTAGCAAATTGCCAGACCAGGAAATTGTTATCCAGGTACACCACCTTGGTAAATTTTTCTTGATATTTCAATAAAAATGTAACCAATACATCAAACAACCCAGCATTAAAGAAACCCAACATGACTGATTATATTTTCTCCTGAACCCCGCATGCATGTAATGAAGAAAAAGGAAAACATATCAAGGAACTGATCGGTAAAAGGTCCTTCTAGGTAAGTTAATTTATTTGACTCATATGCTCACTTGTTATGATTTTTTTCGATAAGTTTTACGTTGGTTGTTGACTACCTAACGCAACCCTCCACTTTTCGCATCCGGGCTTGGGACAGGCAACAACAGTGTTTACTTTGATAAACTTTTGAAGTAAAGATTTAACTCAAGTAAAGTGTGTTAAAGATGAAAAATAAAAAATACTCTTCTTAGAAAAAGATATTCAACATAGGTGGATGAGTTACTTCGATAAACTTTTTAATGAAGTTTCTGAAAATTCGATCGACCTTAGCGATCTTAATATCATAAATAATAATAAAAGTTTCATTTTTACCGTCGCATTAGCAAAAAATAAGTTGAGGAGGCTTTAAAGAAAACCAAGGGTGGAAGTCTGTAGGACCTGATGATATTCCAATTGAAGTGTGGAAATATTTGGGTGATTTGGGAGTTTCTTCCTGTAGAACCTGATGATATCCCAATTGAAGTGTGGAAATATTTGGGAGATTTGGGAGTTTCTTGGCTTACTAAACTCTTTAATATTATTTTAAAAACTAAAAAGATGTCTGAGGAGTGGAGGAAGAGTATTTTGATCCCCATTTTTAAGAATAAAGGGGATGCACAAGAGTGTGCAAATTATAGAGGAATTAAGTTGATGTGTCATACTTTAAAATTATGGGAGAGGGTAATTGAACATAGGTTAAGATGCATCACGAAAATTTCTCATAATCAATTTGGATTTATGCCTGG
>JXCR01148051.1:23714-36039 GCA_002079205.1 Phalaenopsis hybrid cultivar
CTCAAACTGGTTGTCGTGTTATTGGAGGAGGATGCGAGGTGAGGTTTGAGATCTACAACTTTTTGTTCCTTGGTGATTCTTCGATTGGTGCTCCTGCGCCTGCTCCCTCCATTGTAGCCCACAATTAACAACGATAGATCGATTGATATTAATTAGATGGTCCAATAAGTTGTACTCTTTAAGAGTATTCTGATTTATCATTGCTTCTTATGTTTTTTATTCGAGGCTCATTCAAGTTCAGAAGTGATTCATGTTACCGTTACAAAATAGTAGGGGTATTTTATATCTATACATACATATATATACATATATATACATATAGATGTATATATATACACCGTGTGTGTTGATGGACATAAACATACATACTAACATACATACATACATACCTAATGTGTCTGTCTCCATATATATATATATGTAGAGAGAGAGAGAGAGAGAGAGAGAGAGAGAGAGAGAGAGAGAGAGAGAGAGAGAGAGAGNAGAGAGAGAGAGAAAGAGAGAGATAGAGAGAGAGAGGTTAATATTTTGCTATGGTCAAATTAATCTTTTTTTTAAATTTATTTTAATAAATTTAAAAATAACTCCCTATTTTGTATATTTAGGGGAATCTTAAAGATTGGATTACCTACGCAATGATATTTTGATGAATTTAAGATGTTAGTTTAAATTAATTTTAGGAAAAATAAAATAGATTAATATCAAGCTCAATGAATTGTTCTTCATTTTTTTAAAATAACTTGACCAGCTTTATTAATAATTTGTTGTTTAAAATAAATGGAATGCATTCATAGTTCAATAATAATAAATTAAACAATATTAAATGCAAATTGTAGCTGTAATATGATCATGGAGTGAAAGCGAGACAAGCATTTATTTTCAAAGTTTAAATTTAAATAGAAATTACAATTTCTATGAATTTTTAATGTAATTTATTATATTATATATGGTTTGAACATATTCCTTCAATGATTAGGTTTTTAGGATCAAGTCTTCCACCTCCTAAAATCAATTACAATTAAATTAACTGAAAGCTATTTTTGCAAAAATTAAATTAATTTGGAAAATCATTAGCTTGGCTAATGATTTTTAAATTTAAAAATGTGTTTTGCAAATTTGTTCTAGGAAAATTACAAGATGTTGTTAAAGGCTATAAACTCGATAACAATTTATCAATATGACCATCTGATTCATAATATTTGCATACAGAAAGTATTAAGCCCCCGAAAATAGTCTAAATATCATTCATAGAAATTGCACAAAATATGAAACACCAACATCTAATGATCATCTTGACTCATAGCTCATAATTGGTACAAATGCCACAAACTGGTGAAGTTTCTCTTCTGCATTAAAATACATATGATCATTCACATGTCATTGAAAAATAAAATAATTAGATCAAAATTGTAAGAGGCCTAAAAAAAAAATAAAATTTTGATTGAAGGGCAGAAGACTTATAAGATTTTTTTAATATTTTTTTTTTTAAAAATTTAGTTTTTTGCCAAAATTAAAATTTTCGATTATTTTTATTAACTTTAGTTTTTATTTTTCATTAAAAAATTATAAAAATTTAAACCCATGTAGGAAAAGATGGATTAAATTACTTTGATTATTGCACCAAATATAGGATGGATTAAATTAATTTTTTATTGAATCTATTTAGTTTAGAGCCCAAAAATGCGGTTTAGAATGATATAATGAGCAATCATGCCTTAAAATTTTCGTTAAAAAAATCATATTTTTATTTTTTTTAATTTAATTGGTTTTCAAATAATATGAACTTTGATATCTAAAATAGTGGGTAAAGAACATGCGATAAGAAAATCTACTTATCAAGCATGATCTCCAAACAAAGTAAAAATTATAAAACTTTAGAATTAAATTTATAAATACTTAAGCCTCATTTTATCACATTTATACTTGAATTGAAGTTCCAAGCAAGAGATATGCGATGATATAAAGCAAATGTCAACCAATTTGAGCTCAAATCACGTACTTCAATTATGATTAAGAATTTTGATATATTAATTAAAGGGTTAAAAAAAACTACCATGCATGTACTTAAAATGAATGTATCAATAAGAGAAATCTAAAAAGCCAGTAAATAAGTAATTTTGAGAGCATTAAGACACTTTAGAGCTAATTAAAAAAATTATTATTGAGAAAATTACTGTACATGCTATTGATCAATGGAGCATTATGTAAATTTTGACTAAATAAAATCATGTGATTTGACCAATTAAATGATCATCTATATAAGTAAACATACAAATATTTGCTCTTCTTCCAAATGAGAGAAAGACATTGTTTCAAACACAAGCTAGAAATTTTTTCAAAAGTGATAAAAAAAAATGTGGCAAATGAAGTGAAGACAGCGAGAAAAATCAAACAATGTTAATCAGTTGTTAACAATGTGGTGATGGCTGAACAATAACTATTAAGCATCTGTGATAGTTGGCAGAGATTTTTAACTTCGATGTTTCATACGTTTCTTCGTATCTAAACAATATCTCTAATTTGTAATTCAAGTCCAATCCTCTTCTAGGTAAGAGTTAATATGGACTATTTATAATTTTTTGAGTAGTTTTAAGGTATTATTATCCAAAAATCATAAATGCTTCATCATATGATTTGTATTAATTCACTCGATCAATAATCGTTCTTTCATCCTTTTATAATTCCTAAATGACCTCAAATTTGAATGATCTTACCCTCTTAACATATTGATCATTTACCTGATGTTCCAAATATTTTAATCATATTTCGAAAGCTTGATTTGAGCTTGTTTCAATTTAGATTATATCACCTTGAATATCATTAAATTTATTTATTTGACTTGAATAAATATTCTCTAAACTAATATAATTTATATTACCCCATGAAATCTAAAAGCATATCCTTTATTTATTTAATGCAATCACCCAAAAAATGGCACATTAAACGAATCGAAACCCCAATAGTCAAAATAGCAAATTGAACCAGTCAATAATTAAATTTAAAAGCATGGAAATGGTAGGTCTATGACTCCACATGTCCGTCGGCATACAAAGCTTGAACTGTTCTTCTATGAGAAGCCCGCACGCAAACCATCTCTAATTTTTTAGTTGAAGAAAACTTCAATTTGACTCCTTTAAACTTATGACAAAAAAATATTACATTTGATTCGCATCATGCCATCACAAGTATAACGTGATGCAATTCATCAAATTTTGTTTTGTTTTTAGTTGCCGGCCAATGATAGCCAGATGGCATCACAAATTCTATCTCCTTTGTCGCCTTCTTAGTTTGTCCCAAATGTACAAGCAGGGCGGCTCTTCTCAGGCTTTGCATTTATATACATGTTGAAAGCGCAGGCTAGGATGCCAGTATTCAAAAACATCTAACCAAATCAATTTTGTTCAATTAGACTCTGCAATGCAGCTCCTTTCCATCCTCTTCCTCGTCCTCTTCCCCATCGCCACCCTCAGCACAGATTTACTACCCATTCAACAATGCGAGAAGAACNAGAAAGCGCAGGCTAGGATGCCAGTATTCAAAAGCATCCAACCAAATCAATTTTGTTCAATTAGACTCTGCAATGCAGCTCCTTTCCATTCTCTTCCTCGTCCTCTTCCCCATCGCCACCCTCAGCACAGATTTACTACCCATTCAACAATGCGAGAAGAACTTCACCGGAAATAACTTGCTGCAGACCAATATCAACAACCTCCTTCTCGACTTGGTGGCGAAGACTTCTCTTCAGGGCTACGCCATCTCCTCCTCCGCCTCCGACAGCTGCGAAACAGTCTACGGCGTCACGCTATGCCAAGGAGACCAGAGCCGAAAAGCATGCTCCGCTTGCNTCTCCTTCTCGACTTGGTGGCGAAGACTTCTCTTCAGGGCTACGCCATCTCTTCCTCCGCGTCTGACAGCTGCGAAACAGTCTACGGCGTCACGCTATGCCAAGGAGACCAGAGCCGAAAAGCATGCTCTGCCTGCATCACCAACGCTGCACAAAAGATCCGATCTTCATGCCCTAATGCAGCCCAGATCCACACATGGCACGAGGACTGTTATCTTCACTACGACACCGAGAACTTCATCGGGAAGCCGGAGAAGAGCGTTGGGAGTGTGTGGTATTCCCTTGACGCTTCTGTGAACATCACGAAGCTTCAACGAGCGGTGAGCGATCTGTTGGCCGGAGAGGTTTTGGAGGAAACGGTGAGGGGGGCGGAGAAGTTTGGCTATGGGGAGAAATATGTGGATGAGAACGTGACGGTCTATGGAACGGCGCAGTGCACGCGGGATCTTGGGGAAAATGCGTGCTTTGATTGCTTGGATTATGCATTGAGGACTGTAGGGGCTAACTGCTATGATAAGACTGGATGTCGTGTTTTTGGAAGCAGCTGTTTGGTTAGGTTTGAGATTTATAAATTTTTGCAGGTCAGTTCTCCGGTTCATGCTCCTGCGCCTGCTCCCACCTACATGATTGGAATTTAACTGTTCTCCGTTGGAGAAAAGATTTGGTATTTTGATGGTGTGGATCCTTCAAATTAGGTTTGTGCACACAACGTGATGCGATTCGTTGTGTAGTGATTCATATCATTCAGGGTTTTATTTTTAATTTGTGTGCGGGGTATAAATAATTAGTTGTTGGTGTTCTGTCGTCTTATTTTGAATAAATTAGATCTCAGTTGCATGCTTTAGAAGTGTTGTGATGAATGAGTACTTGTTATGCNCCAAATAAAGGTGGTAACCATCTGACTAAAACATGTCTCTTTCTTCCCTCAATATTAGATGTGGCAGTAGCATTAGTTAGAGCTCTAACAGCTTTATAATAATGAGCCATAATGAAAGAAATCGTAGTAGTAAGAGAGGGGGGAAGAGTGATGTTTATAATCATTTCGAGCAATCCAGATGAACCAAAGAACCATTAAGGGGAAATAATTCATCTTATGGGGAAAAGAAGTAAACCCTTGCCAAACCAAAAATATTTTATTTAAACTAAAGGGACTAGGCCAACAGACTCCAAGAACCTCACCAACAGTATTCCAAACTTACCTAGCAAAACAACATTCAAAAAATAAATGATGGGATGATTTGGCTTCTCTCTTACAGATATAGCAAATAGAAGCCAGTTTCAGCCCCTTTAGCTTAAGTATGTCATCTGGAGGCAAAAAGGAATGAAAGTATCTCCAGAGAAAGAAAGAGGTGGAAGGAGAAATAAAAGAGTGTCATATGGAAGAGCTCCATTTCCATTTGTGATATCAATGAGTATTAGCATATAACATTTTAGTTATAGACCACGTAGAAGGAAATTTCCACATAGGTCTATCTCTACCCCCATTAAGAATTTGGGTAGTGGAAACAGAAGGAGCTAAATCTCCCACCAAGGACGTCAACATATTAATATTCCAATTTCCACCCTCACAAACATCAGAAATCAACAGGTTAGAAAAGTTATCAGAATGTGGAAAAGTAGTAAGATCTGATGTGCCCTATAGGTCAAGCCAAAATGAGATTTTACCATCTCCAACTTTCCAAAAGATAAACTAAGAAGCGACAGTTCTAGCAAGGATTATAGCTTTCCAAAGTTTAGAATACAGTAGATGGGTGAGCACTATGACAATATTTATGATAGAGATATTGTACCCAAACCGATTCACCCACACGAAATTTAAACCAAAGCCTACATATTGATTTCAATAATTTGCTCCGGAGTTTTAAAGCCAAGCACTTTAGAAAACTGAGGCATAGAAACTNGAGGAATTTCAATAGCACAAAAAGCAGAAATCCAGACCAGAAAGTGACTTAATATAAGCTGCAGCAAAGGAGCAATCAAAACCAACCTTCTTACCACAATTCGTGAGGCATGAGAAAGGAAAAGCCCTACAGAGCAGATGGGGCAATGCCCAAGGAAATTAGAGAAAATATTCAGCATAAAGATCCATCATCTCCTCAAATAAGGAGTGTCCATCATATCACTCAAAATACAACTTTTAAGGGGAAAAGGGGGTGTAATGCCAACCAGAGCATCATTTAACTTCAGCTTAGAAAGCCAATCATCAGGAATATTTCCCTCTTTATAGGTGAAATTGAAATGTATTTGAAGCTAATTGTTATGTATCTCATTATAAATGTGTTGTAGTAAGCAAGTTATATTCCAAACCGGCTCAGAATTCTTGATGAGGATATTATAGAGACATTTTGAGTCAGTCTCAATGATAACACATTTAAAATTAAAAGAGATAGTGACCTTTAAATCCAAAAGAACAACATAACATTCAATCTCAAGAGGAGTGGAGGCAACAATAGGTGAAGCAAAGAACTCATGGTAAATCCCATAACAGTCTCTAAACAAACCACCAGCACAAGCAGCCATATTAGACCAACTAGCATCAATGTTGGCCTTAAACCATCCAAATAAAGGTGGTAACCATCTGACTAAAACATGTCTCTTTCTTCCCTCAATATTAGATGTGGCAGTAGCATTAGTTAGAGCTCTAACAGCTTTATAATAATGAGCCATAATGAAGAAATCGTAGTAGTAAGAGAGGGGGGAAGAGTGATGTTTATAATCATTTCGAGCAATCCATATGAACCAAAGAACCATTAAGGGGAAATAATTCATCTTATGGGGAAAAGAAGTAAACCCTTGCCAAACCCAAAATATTTTATTTAAACTAAAGGGACTAGGACAACAAACTCCAAGAACCTCACCAACAGTATTCCAAACTTGCCTAGCAAAACAACATTCAAAAAATAAATGATGGGATGATTTGGCTTCTCTCTTACAGATATAGCAAATAGAAGCCAGCTTCAGCCCCTTTAGCTTAAGTATGTCATCGGGAGGCAAAAAGGAATGAAAGTATCTCCAGAGAAAGAAATAGGTGGAAGGAGAAATAAAAGAGTGTCATATGGAAAAGCTCCATTTCCATTTGTGATAGCAATAAGTATTAGCATATAACATTTTAGTTATAGACCGTAGAAGAAAATTTCTACATAGGTCTATCTCTAACCCCATTAAGAATTTGGGTAGTGGAAACAGAAGGAGCTAAATCTCCCACCAAGGACGTCAACATATTAATATTCCAATTTCCACCCTCACAAACATCAGAAATCAACAGGTTAGAAAAGTTATCAGAATGTAGAAAAGTAGTAAGATCTGATGTGCCCTACAGGTCATGCCAAAAGAAGATTTTACCATCTCCAACTTTCCAAAAGATAAACTAAGAAGCAACAGTTCTAGCAAGGATTATAGCTTTACAAAGTTTAGAATACAGTAGATGGGTGAGCACTATGAAAATATTTATGATAGAGATATTGTACCCAAACGGATTCACCCACACGAAATTTAAACCAAAGCCTATACATATTGATTTCAATAATTTGCTCCGGAGTTTTAAAGCCAAGCACTTTAGAAAACTGAGGCATAGAAACTCTAGCCCAATCGACCCAAATTTACCCAAACCAGACGCAAGCCAAAGAAATTTGTTAAAAAGGATTTCAAGATTTTTCAGAGTGCTTTTTTTAGCCTTAATGACTTGCAAAGCTTAAAGAGGTAAACTGCAAAGAACACTTTAAAGCAAAATGAGTCGGCCACCATTAGATAGAAAAATGTTTCTCCAATCATGGATCCTTGATTTAATTTTATCTTCAACCTCATCGAATTGATTTTGCTTCCTACTTCCCCTAAGGATATTCACCCCAAGATATTTAATATGTAGCTTAGCAGTTTTACAACCAGTATAGTCAGTGGCCTAATTTTCAATGTGATTGGGAACATATTTGCCAAAGTAAATAGAGCCTTTAGATTTCTTGAAAAGGAGGCCAGAGGAGTTGGCCAGAGGAGTTTTGAAAATCCTCTAAAACATTCATAATGCCCTTAACGACATTCTTGCTAGCATTAGCGAAGATAATAACATCATCAGCATAAGCAAGGTGACTGACCAAGATCTTCGACTTGTGAGAGTATTGTATGTGTGGATATTGACGTTGCACTTGATTGATAAACCAAGAGAAGTAATCAAAAGCAATAATGAACATAGTAGGAGAGAGAGGATCCCCCTGCTTGTAAACCCTGAAAGCAGGAAAAAAGCCATAAGTCTTGCCGTTTACAAGCACATTATAGTGATTAGTATCTAGCCACCTTTTGATAAGCATACAAAAGTCATTCTTGAACCATTTAGCAATCAAAACATTAAGAATAAAGTCTCAGCTAATAGTGTTAAAAGCCTTTTTTATGTCCACTTTGAGAACCATATTCCCCCCCCCCTCTGCATTTTTTATTAAGATCCTCAATGATTTCCTGGGTCAGGAAAATTATCAGCGATCCCCTTGCCTTTGATGAAAGCAGATTGTTGTGGGGATGTAAGGTGAGGGAGATGACGCTGTAGTCTGGTAACAAGAATTTTGCTTATGACCTTAGATATAACTGAGTTAAGAGAGATAAAACAAAAATTATCCCACGTAAGCTTGTCATTTGTTTTAGGAATAAACACAATGGTGGCAGAACTAAAATAATTACCCAGATTTTCACCAAGAAAGAAGCTTTGGATAGCTAAGATGACCTCTTTCTTAATAATACTCCAAGAGTACAAATAGAAAGAGGAGGAGAAACCATTAACATCAGGAGCTTTATTAGGGTTAATAGATTCAAAAGCAGAGTATATCTCAGTCTCATCAAGGATATAGGATAAGGTTAGGGAATTAACAAATTCCCTATCATCCAAAAAAAGAGTAGCTTCAATAGAGGTGGTGTGCACAGTAGATTGATAGAGAGTAGTAAAGTGANCTCCGGTTCATGCTCCTGCGCCTGCTCCCACCTACATGATTGGAATTTAACTGTTCTCCGTTGGAGAAAAGATTTGGTATTTTGATGGTGTGGATCCTTCAAATTAGGTTTGTGCACACAACGTGATGCGATTCGTTGTGTAGTGATTCATATCATTCAGGGTTTTATTTTTAATTTGTGTGCGGGGTATAAATAATTAGTTGTTGGTGTTCTGTCATCTTATTTTGAATAAATTAGATCTCAGTTGCATGCTTTAGAAGTGTTGTGATGAATGAGTACTTGTTATGTTTTGATTTGGGGTTAATGTGATGTTTAGAAGAGATTAAAGTTGCAAAATAGATAGGTATTACTATATAAAGAAAATAGCAACTTGTGGCTCTCTATGCGTTAATATAAAATGAGGTTACAAAAAGAGGAAGGGAAAGAGGATCTCCACTAAAATTAAAAGAAACGCAAAAAACGGGAAAGGAAAAAGCGAAAAGGTATACCCCAGAAGTACAAATAATCTGACAGTAAATATACCAGTTCAAGGAGATATACCCAATGTGAACATGTAAATACANATCCGGTTCATGCTCCTGCGCCTGCTCCCACCTACATGATTGGAATTTAACTGTGCTCCGTTGGAGAAAAGATTTGGTATTTTGATGGTGTGGATCCTTCAAATTAGGTTTGTGCACACAACGTGATGCGATTCGTTGTGTAGTGATTCATATCATTCAGGGTTTTATTTTTAATTTGTGTGCGGGGTATAAATAATTAGTTGTTGGTGTTCTGTCGTCTTATTTTGAATAAATTAGATCTCAGTTGCATGCGTTAGAAGTGTTGTGATGAATGAGTACTTGTTATGCTTTGATTTGGGGTTAATGTGATGTTTAGAAGAGATTAAAGTTGCAAAATACATAGGTATTACTATATAAAGAAAATAGCAACTCGTGGCTCTCTATGCGTTAATATAAAATGAGGTTACAAAAAGAGGAAGGGAAAGAGGATCTCCACTAAAATTACAAGAAAAACATAGCGTCCTAGGAGTTCCTCCTTCCGCATTACAAATCCACGCAAAAAACGGAAAAGGAAAAAAGCGAAAAGGTATACCCACAGAAGTACAAATAATCTGACAGTAAATATACCAGTTCAAGGAGATATACCCAATGTGAACATGTAAATACATTGCAAAAAAGCTGTGAGAGTTGTAAAGCCAAAAAGTTCTTCATTCAAAGCAACCGGAGTCCAAACCATAATAAGCAAAATGTTGTAGAGTTGCTCCAGAGCAAGGGAAATCAAAACAAATATCATACCAAAACCGAGATCAGTGAACAAAAATTGAACCAGCAACCATGTAGGTCATCAATGAAACGTTTGAGGCCAGTAGTGTGAGAATAAAGCGGATCCAAAAAAGCTGCAAAAAGGAAACTAAAAGAAAGAAAGAAGGGAAAAAGCCCCAATGTATTCGAGAGCGAATTTCTTGCAGAAATGTCACCGCTCATATTGCATGCCCACAGCAAAACAGTATCGTAGGCACTGTACAGGAATCGAATACCATCATAATGAAAATTAAGAATGAAATTGGTGCCAAAGTACACTATACCAAGATCAATATATCTCATGGTGTAGTGTATGTCATTGATGTACAGAAACCAAAAGATATTCCTGATAATACTCANGCAGTGAGAGTTGTAAAGCCAAAAAATTCTTCATTCAAAGTAACCGGAGTCCAAACCATAAGAAGCAAAATGCTGTAGAGTTGCTCCAAAGCAAGGGAAATCGAAACAAATATCATACCAAAACCGAGATCGGTGAACAAAAATTGAACCAGCAGCCATGTAAGTCATCAATGAAAGGTTTGAGGCCAGTAGTGTGAGAATAAAGCGGATCCAGAAAAGCTGCAAAAAGGAAACTAAAAGGAAGAAAGAAGGGAAAAAGCCCCAAAGTATTCGAGAGCGAATTTCTTGCTGAAATGTCACCGCTCAGATTGCATGCCCACAGCAAAACAGTATCGTAGGCACTGTACGGTAACCGAATACCATCATAATGAAAATTAAGAATGAAATTGGTGCCAAAGTACACTATACTAGGATCAATATATCTCATGGTGTAGTGTATGTCATTGATGTACAGAAACCAAAAGATATTCCTGATAATACTCAGCTAGTAAACAGACAAGGCAGAAACAGTCCACATTTGGTATCCCACCCCCAGATATATGTGCATATTTATGTGACTATGTATGTGGATGCATACATAGGTAGTGAATAATAAAGTTACAGTTAAGAGCACTAGTGAGACATTCCAGAAACCAAGATCCCATCATTAATATGAAAGCAGAAAATTTCAACCCCAGAATGCCTTCTAATATTATTTTCAAAATTCCTCCAATGATTCAGATTTGGCAAAGTAATATAGCAAGGGAGATGGCAATCCAGTATACCATCTATTGTCAGAAGTCGTAAAAGAACATTCAAAATAGGAATTTCAATAGCACAAAAAGCAGAAATCCAGGCCAGAAAGTGACTTAATATAATCTGCAGCAAAGGAGCAATCAAAACCAACCTTCTTACCACAATTCGTGAGGCATGAGAAGGGAAAAGCCCTACAGAGCAGATGGGGCAATGCCCAAAGAAATTAGAGAAAATATTCAGCATAAAGATCCATCATCTCCTCAAATAAGGAGTGTCCATCATATCACTCAATATACAACTTTTAAGGGGAAAAGGGGGTGTAATGCCAACCAGGGCATCATTTAACTTCAGCTTAGAAAGCCAATCAACAGGAATATTTCCCTCTCTATATGTGAAAGTGAAATGTATTTGAAGCTGATTGTTATGTATCTCATTATAAATGTGTTGTAGTAAGCAAGTTATATTCCAAACCGGCTCAGAATTCTTTATGAGGATATTATAGAGACATTTTGAGTCAGTCTCAATGATAACACATTTAAAACTAAAAGAGATACTGACCTTTAAATCCAAAAGAACAACATAACATTCAACCTCAAGAGGAGTGGAGGCAACAATAGGTGAAGCAAAGAACTCATGGCAAATCCCATAACAGTCTCTAAACAAACCACCAGCACAAGCAGCCATATTAGACCAACTAGCATCAATGTTGGCCTTAAACCATCCAAATAAAGGTGGTAACCATCTGACTAAAACATGTCTCTTTCTTCCCTCAATATTAGATGTGGCAGTAGCATTAGTTAGAGCTCTAACAGCTTTATAATAATGAGCCATAATGAAAGAAATCGTAGTAGTAAGAGAGGGGGGAAGAGTGATGTTTATAATCATTTCGAGCAATCCAGATGAACCAAAGAACCATTAAGGGGAAATAATTCATCTTATGGGGAAAAGAAGTAAACCCTTGCCAAACCAAAAATATTTTATTTAAACTAAAGGGACTAGGCCAACAGACTCCAAGAACCTCACCAACAGTATTCCAAACTTACCTAGCAAAACAACATTCAAAAAATAAATGATGGGATGATTTGGCTTCTCTCTTACAGATATAGCAAATAGAAGCCAGTTTCAGCCCCTTTAGCTTAAGTATGTCATC
>JXCR01148052.1:0-17196 GCA_002079205.1 Phalaenopsis hybrid cultivar
TGCTTAAAATATGATGCAAGATGCACTATAACACCAGAATCCAAAATCCAATTTGAGACTATTGTTTGCAACTCTTATTTGAGAGGGATATACTCAAGGTTTGATCGATACAAGCATGTGTTTGCCAAGTGACCGAAATTGTTGCAGATTTGGCAAGTCACTGGGAGTCTGAGTGTGCTTCAGCTGCCCTTGGAAAGGGGATCGCTCTAAGTTCTGACTTGACTTTGAGCATAAGAGAATGGTTGATCATTAGTGACTGTAAGAGATGAGGATTAGAAGTTTGCTCTAGTTTAAAGTTACACTTGCAATGTTGATATTCTCAATACAGAAATGTGAATAGAAGTCATCTAAGTTGATAGGATGCAATCGAGTACAAATTGTTGCCTTGAAGCTTTGATATGTAGTGAAAAGTCTGTCGAGTATGTAGAGAATAATATCTTAGTGATCTAGGTGTCCACCGATGGTGGTCATGTTGTTGACCAAAGTTTTTACGCTAGAGGGATATTGCATCATTATCTGATTGTTTGGATGCGGTGCATTTTTTAATTGGATGAGTTTAAGCAGTTCATGGGATGCAAGCATTTGGCAATGGTGAGCCAAATTTTAATAGCGGTGGGTAGATGTAAGATGTGAGGAGGTATTAATGTGGAGATTATGGAGTAGAGCGCCACCGTAAGATTTCTGTTCTATTAAGATTTAGGAAGCATAATGTGAGTTTGTAACAGGTGGATTTGCAATGCTTTATGAGAACTTTGAATGGCAGATGTGCTGCCATCTAGGAAACTGAGAAACCCATTCGCTCTAAGGACTTTGAGGACGTGTACCATCCATATAAAGTAGTTGTTTGTTGATTGTGGGGTTTGGTTTAGGTGTTTGATATTCCCCATCTAAAATTTAAGAGAGGTAGGGATAAAGCTGATGGGGTTTGGCTTCATATAATAGAAGATGTGATTTTCATTGAATATATCTTGTTGAGTCGGTCAGATTGACTGTAAGTTTGTTAAAATCAAAGTTCTTGATGATTTTTAATCGAGATTTGAACATTTCTTGTTCAAAAAATTACTATTAGATTTTTGCCTTGTCTCAAGATTTGTGTTGGATGATGGAAATTTGTTGATGACGTATCAAATAAAAATTTTTATTGAAATTTTTTAAATATCTCTTTATAAAAAAGATTTTTTTAAACATTTAGTGTTTGTTTTATAAATCAACCTTACTAGAAAATTCTCCACAATACAATATTTCTTAATAATTTTTCATAATTTCTGAAATCCTATATCTATTTCAAGGTATAAGAAGATCTATTTAAAATTAAGATTTAACATTAAAATGTTTTTTTAACGATTACATTTACATACTTTATTAAATTTTTTATATATACTTTATATACTACCTAACAAAAAATTTTTCGCAGGCTTTCCAATTTTCTTAAAATGAGAGTTATAATGAGAAAAATGGGGGAAAATAAGAAAATCTAGAGCAAAAAAGTTAGAGACCATAGAACCAATTTTATTTGCAAAATTAGTTGGAAAAATTATCTGACTCGAAGTAAATTAATGTAATTCTACATTATATTTTAATTTTGTTATTCTTTCATACAATTTGAGTATTTTATTTGGTTGATTTTCAAATAAATTTATTTATGCAAAAATTCTTAAAGTTCTCATCACATAACTTTTGATATGTCATGTCATGAATTGTATTGGTCATATTGACATAAGAAAAATAGGAATTTCTATCATAAATTTTGTTTGTATAATATTGTATGCAATTATAGAGTCATAACTATTGATGAATATTGTTCCAATTAATCATTATATGTTAAAATCAACCATATTTATTTTATAGGATTTGCTTCATAATGCATTTTTTTTGTCCTCCATAGAATTATTGAATAAGTTTTTTTAATATTTTAATTTTAAGATTAAATTTATGTAGGCTCATCATTAACTAAAAAAATTAATTTCATTAATTAAAATTGATTTATCTTTTGATCTAAAAGGTGAACAAAAAAAAATCTTATGATTTTTTTGCATAATTTAATTATTTTCAAAATATAACAATGCATTATTCTTTTAAGGTAATTGAATATTTTCTAGGATTAGCATCAACTAATTAGGTAGCATATTAGTAAGATTTCATTAATGTATATTAATAAGCTTGAAGAAAGTATCATGATGAAAAGCAACATAACAAGAAATCATACATTTGCATATATACCATCTAAAAATTATGAATTTATAAATCTCAATGGTAACCCTTTTCTCTATAGTTATCTCAACCAAAATTTTCATAATATATAAAAATAGAGGTTTTAGGCAATAATCATAAAAAAATATTGAATATAATATTTTAGTCACCTAAATTATAAATATAATATTTAAAATTTAAGTGATTAAAATATTATATTTAATGTTTTGGACGATTGAAAAAAAATTCATAAAAATATTACTATTTTAACATTAAAAAATAAAAATATATCTTTTTTACACATTTACCCACTATATTGTGACACCCATTAAACTCATTTTTTCTAATAATAATAAAAAAAAATATCTTTTGTGCAGGAAAAAATATTACATCAGGACTCCGCACGTAGAGTTACGTACAAAGTCTAATGAAATCACGCCACACATGAAATCACGAAAAAAAAAGGGTCCAGTAACACAGAGAAATATTCCCTCAATGTTATTAAGGTGTTATTTTATGTTATTCAAGTGTTATTGTATGTTATTGTGCTATTATAACACCAGGAATATTTTCAAAACACAATAATATATAAATAACATACAATAACATCTGAATAACAAA
Source organism: Phalaenopsis hybrid cultivar (assembly GCA_002079205.1). NCBI lineage: Eukaryota > Viridiplantae > Streptophyta > Magnoliopsida > Asparagales > Orchidaceae > Phalaenopsis > Phalaenopsis hybrid cultivar. The sequence continues at coordinate 2,812 of JXCR01148052.1, forward strand.
TGCAGAATAATCCCCCATGTTATCAGACCAATTTTTTTCTGGTGTGGCATGATTTTATTGGACTACATGCAGAATCTATGCAGAGATAAGATGACAGGAGATTAAAAATAAATTTTAGATGTCAGATAAATAAATAAATAAGAATCGAGTAATTCCGCATTTGGGCTTGGAAGAGTTTGCTTTTGTTCCCCTAATTTTTTCCATTAAGAAATGAGGTTCTAGATTCCATGATTGATGGGAGCAACAGCCATGACAGAGGAGAGAAGGGGAACGGAGCGTGACCAGCTTGCTGATTATCTTGAGCGTCTATTCTCAGACGTTTCCACCATGGTTAAAAGCGAGCTCCAGGTCATCTTTACCCTCATGCCGGTTCTTCATATTTTTTCCATTGCGAACAATTCCTTATAACACGATATTTCTTTGTTCTTCGATTTTATGATCATCCAAATTAACACTGTGCGATCTAATGTTAGATTTAACCATTTTAATTGAAAATTGGTTCTAGGGCGAAAAGTGATTCTATCTAATTCTTCAAGCTGAAAATTTGATCCAGTTTTTGTTCGGCACAATCAATGAAGCTATCCTTGATGGGTTTTAAGCTCTTAACAAGCACTGTTTCGTATCTAATAAGAATTGGGTTTTTATTTTTCTTTTTCTGAACATCTAAACTGCATTCTATGGTACAACAAGCTTCGCACTTTTAATCCGGTCAACTCTTCTCAGTTGAAGGCGTTGAGGGAAACAATCGAGGACAGGAATGTCTAGAGGTTGAACTTGGCCACAAAATAGTTAGTGAAATTTACATACCTCGCACACAATTCTTATTTATTTACATATCTCACACCTGAACTTCCATCTTTACAAAAATAGCACTTTGGTGCTTTAAACGTATGCATGAAAAGGTGTATTTCGCTTTTAACAAGTGGTATAATGCTATTTTTGATGTAATATTAAATACTTGAGTGCTATGTGTGTAAATATGAAAGTTTAGGTGTGAGATTTGTAAATACATAGGAATTGTGTGCTATGTATGCAATTAATTAATATAGATAAACTAATTGCTTAAAATCATAATTGCTAGAGCTTCATATTGAGTCATTATTGGCTGTCAGGATATGCTTAATGCCGGATTTTACAAGGTACATGATACTTCTAAAAGAAGTGATAATAAGATATACTTCTTAAAATCCGGCATTTGTAAAATCGGCATACAACATAGAGGATTCAACAAAAGATTTACCAAATGTTCTAGATAGTATTTGACTCTTCAAATGAGCTCATTTAGTCACATGAGATTTACTCTTTGGTTCCTAAGCAACTAATAGCAACATTTATCCATTGATTTTGGGTGCCCTTATGTTTTGCTATTGCATCTTACCATGTCAAAATTTTCACATTGGATTACGAGAACAAAGTTATGAGGGGCATGATTTCCATAGCGATATAAGAATGAATTATACCATTAAGCTTTCCGTTATGCCTTGCTTATGTAAGGGAAAATAATGTCGAAAAATTACTTCTTGCGTATCTAAGGGTATTTTGATCTCAGATGCCAAACTTTAACAATTTGATTAATTGGGGAAGGATGGATTAGTAATTATGATTACAACATATTACTATATTGGGAAAGAAATGGTGAACAAAAAGATACCAACCTTGGCTAAAATTACTTTATTCTCCAATCTAGGCTAATGAATTTGAGCAAATGGTTGTATTGGCATGTGAAGCTGATCGAATGAATACCATTGATTCTTATGTTAGCCAATTCCTGCATTGGCATTAAGAGTATGATGTCTATGAAGGTGTATTTCTTAGTGCGTGAGTTGGGTGGGATGTGAAATAGGAAATATGGTGATATTAAAATATGAGAGAATGCGGAAATGCAAGACAAGAAATGTGTAATTTAAGATTTCATACCCTTAATTTCTTTTTGTTTTTAAAAATAATAGTTGAATTGTGGGGCTTATGACTGTTTTGTTAACTTAATGCAAAAATGCAAGAGAAACAACATTTTTCAGTAGTATGATGCATAATATTGTGTAATTTTTCTTGTGACGAAAATAATTATTCACCTACAATATTCTAAGAACAAGTTATAAGATGAATAACACGGGAAAGCCACCAAATTGGTAAAGCCATAAAATTAGCCAGATTTTACTAACAATAAAAACTTCTAAAAGTATAAAATACTAAACATAGAAAATACTAAAATTAGAAGACACCAAAATAATAAATTCCTAAAATTTTGACACCCTCCCCTCAAGCTGGTGTATAGATATCTGTCTTACCCAACTTGCTTGCAAAGAACTCAAAATTAGGTCAAAAAAGTCATTCGATAAAGATATATAATGTTTGTTGCACGGTCAGAATATAAGTCATGCAAATAGCTCCACAATCAATTGTTCATTTTATGAAGTGTTTCAGACTCTGTTTGGCGCAGCTGCAGCTTCTTAGCTTTTCAGTTGCAGCTGCGCTCTCGAGGAAGCTGCTGCGGGAAAGCTGATTGCCTGTTTAGTGCAGCTGTGTGAAAACAACTTTGGAGCAGCTGTTTATAGAAAAATGACCATGCTGCCCTTGTTTGGTAAAACAATTTAAAATAGTACCGTGACAATGATATTTTTGATACTTCTGAAGTAAAATCTTTTTTTTTTGTTAATATCTTGCCTTTTTTTATCACCTACTTATTTTTGGCACCTGTGACCTTCGTTTTTGAGCAAGTTGCAAATTAGCTTGTTTGCTAATTAAAATAAACCATTAATTTTATGATGGTGAATAAAAATAAACTTTAGGTGGATTCCTTATATTTGACAAAAACCTTTGATCTTCTTATCAACAAATTTTATTTTATAATCGATGAAAGTAATCATGGGTAACCTGGACCTACAAATGATCACTCCAAATGAAGTTGCACATGTCTATCCCTTATGATGAATACAATTTTAAAGACATCTCAGGGCATAACAGTAAAGGGAAATGAGAGATCGCCGGATTGAAAACGGGATAATTCTTTGAGGGGGCAGAGAATAGAGAATCCAGAAAGAAAAAGAGAAACACTTTCTCTCCTGCTCTCAGATGGTGGGAACGAAGGCCGGTATAAGCACACTCCTCTCCTACTCTCCACCGTCCCGACGAACGCCGCTTACAACAGGGACAAACAACGCAACTCATAATCGGGACAAACGCCGCTCATAGTGGGATGTGCATTGCTCAGGCGCGAATCGACACGATCCCTCTCGCTCTTTCTTTCACACGATAGGACCGAATGGATATCCTCAACCGTCGTGGAGGATCGAGCAGGGAGGAGCTTCAAAGGCAAGGAAGGAGCTTCGACTCTATATGCTGCGATCCAGGGGTATTATCGAACGTTCCCCACGAACGCGAGAAGAGAAAGCTGTGTTGCGGGGTTAATCCTGCGGCCGGCTTTCCGCTTGCTTTAGCTTCCTTTGACTGCAAAGTTGGGAGCCAAACGGAAAAGTTTTGCAGTTTGGGGCCGCGCCGCGTAAAAAAAGTGGCCCCAAATGGAGCCTCAATCTCCACATGTTTTGTGCGGCCATGTTGTACCATATTTTATACAATGCTTATGACTGCTTTATTGTCACATTATAACTTCATTAGCATGTTTATCGGGTTGTAGCTCTTCAAGATATCTATTAAACCATAACATTTCACATACTCCATTAGCCATAGCCATGTATTTAGCTTTGACATTGCTCCTCGCAATCACATTTTGTTTCTTATTACGCCATGTAACCAAATTTTCTCAAACATACATAGAATATCTGAACGTAGTTCTTCTGTTAATAATTGAGCCCACTCAGTCTGTATCAGTGTATGCCTCTATATTTAATTATGTGGTCTTTTTGAAGAGTAAACCTTTCTTGGTGTATTTTTAAATATTTAAGAATCATGTTAATTGCTTCAAGGTGTTTCTCATAAGATGAATACATAAATTGACTTATCAAACTACAACAAAGGCGATATTTGGCTGTGTATTTGACAAGTCTATCAACTTTTCTTCTTACTTTTGATATTGAAATGTATCCATTGGATGACCTTTCCCATATCCTATCTTCTGTTGGGATTAATTGGAATGTCTGTAGGCTTATAATCACTCATCCTAATTTTCTTTAAAAGATCAACACACAATTTCATTAGGAAACAACAACCCATTTCTTCGATCCAACAACATTCATGCCAAAGAAATACTTTAAAAATCCTAAGTCTTTGGTCTCAAAAATTGATGAGAAAGAAGTTTTCGAATGGTTCATCTCACATACATCATCTTCAATGAGAATTATATCATTAACATATATAATCAGTATGACTATCTTACCATCTTTTGATATTCTAAAGAACAATATATGATTCACATGCACTGTAGTATACCATCGTTCTTTAACAAACAAAGTAAATTTCTCAAACCATGTTCTTGATAACTGCTTCAACCCATATAGACTTTTTTAGTTTGCACATTTTTGTGCCAAACTTCTCATTAAAACTTGGAGGTACATTCACATACACTTATTCCACTAAGTCCTCATTGAGAACTATACTTTTTATATCTAGCTATTGTAAGTGACATTCAAGATTAGCTGCAAATGACAAAAAAACTTTTGTAGCGAATGCCTCGAAGCAATTAATACCATAGGTCTGAATGAATCATTTGACAGCTAGTTGAACCTTGTACTGTTCTAGAGAGTCATCAAAATTATACTTGACTGTAAACACCCATTTGCATCTGATAGTTTTTTCCTCTAGGCAGATCAACCAATTTTTGCATGTCATTTTTTTAGAGCTTTCATCTTCTCGAAGAAAACCTCTTTTCACTTAGGAACTTTTAGAACATTCTACACAGTATTAGGAATCTCCATACAAGATAAATGTGAGGTAAAAACCCAAAAAAAAGGTGAGAGATCTTATATGACACACAATTAGATAATGGTATTGGGTGCTAGACCTCATCCCCTAACAAGCAGAATGGGAAGACTGGAATCATTAGATTTATGATCAGAGCTAGACTTAGGTTTATGACTAGAAGACTTAGAACTCGAAGATGAATTAGACTAATCACGGGGTAAAGGCTCAATGAGGAATCTGGAGGGTTTATGGATTATGGGCATTGCAATTGAATCGTAAACTTTCTTTTTCTGTTTTCCTTTGTCACGAGTACACAATGTCAAATATACCTATGTTGTAGTTCTTTTTAATGTTTCCTCTTTTTTACTTATAAGATTATGAATAACAAGAGATGACACTGTAGGAAGATCTGAATCATCTTCAATATCTAAAGAAATTCAACCCACTTTCTCCTGAAAATAATATAGCTTGGATTTTCAGGTTGAATAATTAAGATTGGGGAGATATTATTTTGTGTATTTAGTTCGAAGATAAGGGTACGCTAAATGGGGTCGGCTACGTGAATCTTTTCTCTTCATTGAGTCATATTCAGTGTCATATTTTCACTAAATTCTATTAAATTATGAGAATTTTTTATACATTACGCCTACGTCTTTTTTAGGTCAACCTCTACTTTTCTTAACAAAATTTTAATCCAAAACATTTACTCTTCTAACCGGATCATCAGATGATCGTCGTTTAATGCGAACAAACCATCTAAGATGACTCTTTCTAATTTTGTCTGCCACTAGAGCTTCACCACCTTTTCATGGATATATTCGTTTTACATTGTCTCTAAGTTTAAAGTCACGCATCTGTCTAAGCATTCTCATCCCAACAACACATAACTTAGTTTTATACTTCTCTTTTGTAGGCCAATATTCTGCATCATAAAGTATTGCAGATATTACCAGCTTCTTATAAAATTTTCCTTTAAGTCTAAGCAGTACTTTTCTATCACACAATGGGTCCCATACATTCCTCCACTTCAATCATCTAACTTGAATTTTACTAATAACATCCCCATCTATATCTACACTTTGAATAATATACCCGAGATATCTAAATCATTCACTTCTTTTAATGACTGATCACCCATTGTCACAATCCCGCCACTAGATCCAATATTACTAAAATTACATTCCATGTATTTAGTTTTAAATCTACTCAAAAGAGAAGTTTTAGACTCTAAAGTTGACCATTATAGTTCAAGTTATTTCTGAACTTTTTCTCTAGTCGAATCTATAAGAAGGATATCGTTAGCAAAAAAGCATACCAAGGTACATCTTTCTGTAAATGCCCAGTAAGAATATCTATAACTAAAGCAAAAAGATATGGACTTAAAGCCGATTTGTGATGTAATCCAACTAAAATAAGAAAAATACTCGGTCAATCCTCTTTCTGTTCGAACACAAGTAACAACTATATTATACATATCTTTAATGACTTGAATATAAGTCATATCACAACATTTCTTTTTTAAAACTCTCCAAAGAACTTCTCATGGAACCTTATCTTAACCTTTTTCTAAATCAACAAAAATCATATGTAGGTCCTCTTTACTCTCTCTGTACTTCTCTATTAAGCTTCTCAATAAATGTATTGCTTCCATAATAGACTCGACAGTCATAAATTTAAACTGAATTTGTGAAATCTTTGTATCACGTCTTTACTTATGTTATATTACTTTCTACCATAATTTTAATGTTAAATTAATTCTTCTATAACTTGCACTCTCGTGCATCCCCCTTTATTCTTGAAAATAAGGATCAACATATTCTTCATCCACTTCTCATACATCTTTTTAATTTTTAATATAATATTAAAAAATTTAGTAAGCTAAGAAATTTCTAAATCTCCTAAATATTTTCACACTTTTATTAAAATACTATCACGTTTTATTAATTTTCTACCCTTTTATTTTTAAAGACTCATCAACTTTTTTTACTAATGCAATGATAAAAATAAAAAATTTTCTTATTATTAATGATATTAAGCTCACTAAAATTGATCGTAAAATCTTTACTGGAAAGTTTATTAAAATATTTCACCCACCTATGTTGAATATACTCATCTAAAAAAATTATTTTTTGATTTTCATCTATAATATTTTTTCTTTACTAAATTCTTTTCTTATCTTTTTGTTTGATTAGTTTATACGTATATCTCTCTTGTTTTTAGCATCTAATCTATTATAAANATTTTCACACTTTTATTAAAATACTATCACACTTTATTAATTTTCTACCCTTTTATTTTTAAAGACTCATCAACTTTTTTTACTAATGCAATGATAAAAATAAAAAATTTTCTTATTATTAATGATATTAAGCTCACTAAAATTGATCGTAAAATCTTTACTGGAAAGTTTATTAAAATATTTCACCCACCTATGTTGAATATACTCATCTAAAAAAATTATTTTTTGATTTTCATCTATAATATTTTTTCTTTACTAAATCCTTTTCTTATCTTTTTGTTTGATTAGTTTATACGTATATCTCTCTTGTTTTTAGCATCTAATCTATTATAAAGATTACTAAAATAGAATTTTTAGCTTCGCAAATTGTTCGCTTATACTTCATATGGTTCACCTTATGTTTTTCCCTATTCTAAAAGCTTTTACATTTAGACCAATTTTTATAATAAAATTTCTTATATTTTATTATTTTTGTACTTTATTATTTTACCGCAAATTATTTTTATTTATAAGAGTTTTTTTTTTAATTCTCTAAGTGCATTTTTTGTAACATGTTTAATAATGCTCGCTACTTTTTCCCACATAACATTAGTTGCTTTATGGACAGCATCAATATTAATATCTTGAAGTTTACTAAAAAATAATTTTATTTGTCTTTTACGTACTCTCATCTAATTCTATGACAATTTGTATTTTTATCTTTCAACCCTTCATCTTAAAATAAAAAATTAATAATTAATGTTGGATACTTAAACTTTCATATGGAATGATCTTATAATCTTTACAATTTCAACGATATATTTTCCCTTAAGAAAATAATCAATTTATGTTTTGTTATATCCATTCTTATAAGTGATAACATACTCATTTTTTTTTAAAATAAAATTTTAGCAATAACAAAATTATAAGCTAAAGCAAAATAAAATATGACTCTACCTTTTTCATTAGCCACAGCAAATTCGTAGTCACCATGAATATTTTTAAAATNTTCTTAAGAAAATAATCAATTTATGTTTTGTTATATTCATTCTTATAAGTGATAACATACTCATTTTTTTTAAATAAAATTTTAGCAATAACAAAATTATAAGCTAAAACAAAATAAAATATGACTCTACCTTTTTCATTAGCCACAGCAAATTCGTAGTCACCATGAATATTTTTAAAATTTGTTATCACTCTACCAACATCTCTTTTTAAATCTCCTCAAATAAAATTTTTTTTTTCAATCGATATCATTTATATTAATTATTTTTGGTCATTTTAAAATTTTTCTTTTGAACATATATTTTTAAACATATTTGAGAAACATAAACAACTATAAGATTAATAATTTTAGTAACAACAACAATCTTTGGGATTATAATTCTATCCCTAATTCTATTAATTTTNTTTTTTTTTTTTTCAATTGATATCATTTATATTAATTATTTTTGGTCATTTTAAAATTTTTCTTTTGAATATATATTTTTAAACCTATTTGAGAAACATAAACAATTATAAGATTAATAATTTTAGTAACAACAACAATCTTTGGGATTATAATTCTATCCCTAATTCTATTAATTTTTACTATATTATCTTTTAAAAATTTATCTAGAATTACCCTTACACCATTTTTACCACGACTCCTGCTTAATATCAAAGTTTAAATCCTAAGCTATCAAACTCTTTAGCATTTTCTCTAACTCATTTAATTTCTTGATTGTATAAGATATTTATCTTCCCATGAATCATAATATAGACTAATTTTATTAATTTTCATGTGAGAACTTTTGCTTGTTTTAACACTATACCCTAATGTCAGTGTAACGAACGTTGCACATTTCAAGGTGACTGTTATAGAGTTGAGAATGAAAAGTTGCAAGAAAAATTGAAATTTGAGGATTTAATAGAAATTCTAAGATCAACAAAAGATTGGGCGATTGATCGGGGATTACTAAATTGAAATTTTGATATGTTAGGAATCCTTATTTGTCAGGCTGACGACATTTAAACAAGCACTTCTTGGGAGGCTACCCAAGGTACATATGTGTTAATTTGTTTTTGAGTTGTAACTATTTGTGGTGTGTTGTGTTAGTTGTTTGTGTGAATTGAGTTGTTTGATGTTTGGGGATATATTCAGTAATTATGGTTTCACTGTTGTTAATGCTGCTATGATGATGTATTTCCTTGTATTTGTTGTACTGGAACTTTAAATTTGTCACTATTTTAAACTTCTAATAATTCCGGACAAATGTAGTCGGTTGTATTTATTTTTCTATGCTTATACCTGCATTTTTTTGGACTTCATTCAGTTTAATTTTCATTCTAGCATGTGTAGGTTAGATTTACTTTCTGTTGCATACTGTTCCTACTTATTTTGGATAGACATATGGGATAGATTGTATTTCTAAGTTGTGATATTTTTTCCTACTTATATTTCTTATATTAAATGTTATACATGTTAAAAATCAAGTTTGGAGGGGGAAGGGGGGAGAAAATCTTTTAAAAACTTAACCTTATTTGTCCTCAGTAGTCTTCATATTAAATTGATATCACTTTAAAATGATTTGTGGTATGTGGTGTTATTTTTAGGGTATTATAATTTTGATTTTAGGGATGTTATAGAAAACTTTGTTGAGATTTTAGGAAAATAGAACTGTTCTAGAGTTGAGGTATTTTGTAGGAAACATAAAGGAAAATAATTTTACTATTTATGGTAAAAAACAGAATTGTATTTTTGAAAACCTAGGATTCTTAGATTTACATTTTATAAGAATTGAGTCTCTTTTAAAACCTATTTTCATACTAATACTCACAATTATCAAGTGAAGGAAAGTGATGAGTTTTCAACTTTAGGAAAATGATACTGAAATCCAAAATTATTAAAGACAGATCCAGATATAGTAATTTTCACATAAAAGTAGAAATGATTGAAAAATGATTTTAAAAGAAAAAAAAAGTAAAAGAATTGAAAAGTGAGGAGAAGCTTGAGGAGAAGTCTAATAAAAAATTGATTTCACTTGAACTTTCTAAAGGAGAAGACTTGGATATAATCTTAAGCTTGTTCTTATTTCATAAAAGTATTAGTCAAATCTTTACTAATAGAGTGCTTAAAAGTTGTCTTATATACTTTCTAAGAATTCCAAGTTTGACAAATTACAATTAATTTTGAAGTTGATAGAAATCAAACTTCCTAACTTAATACAAGATATTCTTATACTCTACTCCTAGCCTGATTCACTAGAATTTCTTTTTGGTTGCACTATGACATTCTTGAGGCAAAATTGTAGGAAATTCTTAAGAAACCCATTACATCAAATCACAAATTTAGTTTTTAAAGTTGTAGTGTTACTTGAGGACAAATAACATTTAAGTTTGGGGGATTTTGATCAATCTTTTAACAAGCTTAATTTTCTTTACATTTAACACCAGTTTTTTTAATAAAATTGCACTTTAAAGAAATGCATTTTCATATTTTTCTTGTAGGTATATCAGGTAGAAAACATGGAATGAATTGGAGTTGAAACGGGGCGAAGCGGAGGCAAAATGGAGAAAAGGGAAAACCAGCAGAGTGGCGCCCTAGGCGCCCCCGCCCCCCGCCCCCCGGGCACCATGGCGCCAGAAAATCCCAAGAAACTCGAGAAGGTGGGGCCTAGGCTCCAGAACTATATTTGACGAATTCAGATGGTTGGAGAGGCACTTTTTGGTATTTCTAAGTCCCGGAATTCTCCAGTAATGCCAAGAGATCATAGATAGGAGTAGGATTTAGATTATTTCACTTGTTTTAGTGAGATTTGAGAAGGGAATTCGAGAGGATTTGTAAGGGCTTTACTTCAGCATCGTGTGCAGCATTGTGGAAGACTTTATCCTTGGAATTTGCTTCTCTTTTCAAAGAGCAAAAGCTAAGCATCGAGTTTAATACTATTTAATTTCTGTTGTAAACACATATTTGGTGAAATTGATTTGAATTAAATGAAGTTTTCTATTGTGTTCAACATGTGTAGTGAGTAAATTTCTATTACTTTTCTCTTGTAATTGTTAGGTTAGATCTGTAGGATCCTTAATGCTATGGAATTGGTTTTTATTGCTTAATGTGATGAGTATTCTTCTAGGCTTAATTTACATTTTGTACTGGTCATACAACTTGTTAAAATCACTTGTGACCCATTATGACTCGAGAGCTCAATAACGAAACAACATAGAATATTTACATTGTTCAAATGGCTATGTGAAGTAGTCAAGAGACAATGCAATTTAGGGAGATGTGTTTCGATAGGGTTTGAATGAGGAGTTTCTAGGGTGACAATCGAAAACAAAAGCCAAAATTTGAACCATATTTATTTATGCACTCGAAAGAGGGTGAATCAGTCTTATACTCTTTTTTTCATTATAACATCACAATTCCTAGTAGTAATACCTACAACATACGTAGTAATTCACAAGAGAAACACACTCTTATCAATCTTGAATTTCACCTAACCAATTGATCTAGGCAAGTTTAACTTAGGTATAGAAACGCCACTTAGAATTAGTTATTAGAAAAACCACTCTTAACGATATTTCAAACTAAGACCTGAAAGTATTAGACTAGAACCTCGCCTTAGGAATTATCTACCTTACCTTCCCTGTGGGATCTACATTCTGGACTCAATAGAACCCTATATTATTGAAACGATACGTATACTTGTTTGAGAAACAGTGAATAATAATATTTAATTTTAAGAACTCAATCAATTTGCTAGGGTGTGATCGAGTTTTTGGTGCCTTTACTAGGATGTATATAAATTGTGATAATAGTTGGGGCGGATCAAGGGGTCAACAATAATATATCTAAAATAGAAAAAAGAAATGATTAAGAAGACATACAAACATAATAATTTTATGTGATTTAAATTTTTAGCTTGTGTTTAGAAGAGAATTACTTTATATTATAACTGAAGTAGATAATACATTGCATAGAGAGAACACCTTATCGGATTGTGTGGAACCAGACAAGGTTGAAGGATAGGGGAGGAGTAGAAAGGAGGAGAGACCTCACTTTTACCCCTTATAATATCTTCCTCTAAGAACTTGTTTGATTTGAACAAAATCAATTACTTTCAAGTATTTTATTTCATAATACAGGGTTAATTATCAAAATGGTCCCTGACTTCTCGTATATAGGCAATTTAGTTCTTTGTTTATACAAAATTGTCTAAAATAGTCCTCAGGAGACTAAACTGAGATTTGTTTTTTATAGTCGAGGGAATAAATTGAAATTAATTTTGTATCACTTTTTTGGCATGAGAGACTATTTTTGATCAATTTTGTATAGTTTAGGGACCAAATTGGAGAAATATGATAAAATTTTGGGACTAAATTGGCCACATACAAATGATTGAGGCATTAGTTTGGGCTTTAATCTTTATTGCATATTATGAAGAAGAAAATAAGCTGAGCCAAGAAAAACATTTGACTCCACATGAATTTTTCATTACTCATGTTTCTATATCATATTGCAAGCATTGACTCATTTATCCATCTTTTTGAATTATAAATGTAGTTATGAAATTGAATGAACTTATAAATTGTGTTAGTAATATTATTTTTCTTTTTATTTTTAATTATAGGTGCATTTATGTTGCTTGTGCTCTTATTTTTTCTTACAATTTTAAAATGATGTTAGTTCATTGTCCATTTGGTGTAATTTTCTAGTTTACAAAAAAAAAATGGGCCAACAATTATTGTTCTCACTTATCATGGCAAATAAGGACTTTTTTTTAAATTTTTTTTTTCAAATTACATGCTTTTCTCATTGTTAGGTAGCCAGCACTTTTTCTTTATATTCTGGATTTTGCATGTCGTTCTTGCTTGTAACAAATGTAGTATTTGAATGTTGCTGATTGAGTTCTATAATGCCATATTCTCAATTTTGTCATTTGTTAATTACCTGTGGAACTATTTAATGGCTTGTTTCCATTTTTTTTTCTCTTTACTTGGTGTTGTTTCTTGCTACTAGGTGAAATATGGGTACTCAAATTATGTTTCCTTTTCACATTTCCCAATTCATTTTTTCTCTGGAATTGCCAATTTACTTAGACATATCCTTGAATTATTTTCGTCCATTAATAGGTCCATTCCACGCTATTTATCATCTTACCTTGCTAGATATGATGATTACTTAAAAATCTCAATTTTATAAGGGAAGCTATACCATGCACTGGAAAACATCATTAAGATGGATTTTATATCTTGAATTCACTGATATCTTTGATTAAAAAAAAATGAAAAAGTTGCCATAACTTATTGCATATTTGGTTGATGTCAAAATTGACTAGGATTTACATTNGTTGATAGAAATCAAACTTCCTAACTTAATACAAGATATTCTTATACTCTACTCCTAGCCTGATTCACTAGAATTTCTTTTTGGTTGCANGCTTATACACTTTCTAAGAATTCCAAATTTGACAAATTACAATTAATTTTGAAGTTGATAGAAATCAAAATTCCTAACTTAATACAAGATATTCTTATACTCTACTCCTAGCCTGATTCACTAGAATTTCTTTTTGGTTGCACTATGACATTCTTGAGGCAAAATTGTAGGAAATTCTTAAGAAACCCATTACATCAAATCACAAATTTAGTTTTTAAAGTTGTAGTGTTACTTGAGGACAAATAACATTTAAGTTTGGGGGATTTTGATCAATCTTTTAACAAGCTTAATTTTCTTTACATTTAACACCAGTTTTTTTAATAAAATTGCACTTTAAAGAAATGCATTTTCATATTTTTCTTGTAGGTATATCAGGTAGAAAACATGGAATGAATTGGAGTTGAAACGGGGCAAAGCGGAGGCAAAATGGAGAAAAGGGAAAACCAGCAGAGTGGCGCCCTAGGCGCCCCCGCCCCCCGCCCCCCGGGCACCATGGCGCCAGAAAATCCCAAGAAACTCGAGAAGGTGGGGCCTAGGCTCCAGAACTATATTTGACGAATTCAGATGGTTGGAGAGGCACTTTTTGGTATTTCTAAGTCCCGGAATTCTCCAGTAATGCCAAGAGATCATAGATAGGAGTAGGATTTAGATTATTTCACTTGTTTTAGTGAGATTTGAGAAGGGAATTCGAGAGGATTTGTAAGGGCTTTACTTCAGCATCGTGTGCAGCATTGTGGAAGACTTTATCCTTGGNGAAGCGGAGGCAAAATGGAGAAAAGGGAAAACCAGCAGAGTGGCGCCCTAGGCGCCCCCCGCCCCCCGCACCCCGCCCCCCGGGCACCATGGCGCCAGAAAATCCCAAGAAACTCGAGAAGGTGGGGCCTAG
>JXCR01148053.1:5336-81236 GCA_002079205.1 Phalaenopsis hybrid cultivar
GGGGGGGGGGGGGGGGGGATGTTATTGTATTTAAAACTATTTCTTGCATTCCAAAGAAACCAGAGAACCAATAAAGATAGGGGAAACCCCTCTTTACTATCATCAAAATCTTTCCAACGCCATAGATAATTGCTTAAGGAGCCTCTATGCATCCACGAAAAACCAAAATAAGAAGGAATCATATCCCAAACTTTTAAGGAAAAGGCACATTCGAAAAAAAATGTGTCTCGTGTCTTCCTCCTCCATTTTGCACATACTACATTTGGAGGCCAATTTTAAACCTTTAATCTTGAGAATATCATCAATAGGAATTAAAGATATGAGATAACGCCAAAGGAAAAAGGAGATAGAGGGAGTTAACAATTTATGTCAAATCCACTTCCCCAAAACCAATCACGATGTGAGTGTAAAGTGCTGTAAATAAGCTTGCAAACCGATTGGGAGTTGTTTCTTTTCCAAAAGGGGAGATCCCTTCTTAAAGGGGTGGTAGGAATAGTAATATATGCTTTGCAATTTGTTACCCCACAAAAAAACATAATTTGGGAAAATCCCAACTATCATTACTAAAGAAATCGGAGACTAAAATGAAATTATTGTGCTGGGGGTGGGAGTAATCTGAGAGATGGTACAACCCCCAATTGTCATTCCAGAAAGAAATATTACCCTCGCCCATATCCCAAAACATGAAGTTATTAGCAGTGGTTCTAGCATTGACAACAGCTTTCCATATACGAGAATCACCAACCTTCCACGAAACCAATGACGGATGAGTATGAGCACAATATTTTTGATGTAAAAAAGTAGCCCAGAGAGATGAGCCCAATCTGAATTTAAACCAAAGTTTGCAAAGATTAACTTCCACACTATGCTTCAAGGCTTTAAAACCGAACCCACCAACCTTTTTAGGTTTGCAAACTTTATGCCAAGAACCCCAAATTTTTTTTGCTCCATTCCCAACCCAAAGGAAATTATTGAAAAGCCTCTCCATCACATTGATAACACTTTTTTGGGGTTAAACACTTGCAAAACATATAATGGGATACTCTGTAGCACACTAGAAAGTAAAGAGATCCTGCCCCCAGTAGAAAGAAAAACATTCTTCCAATCGTAAATTTTTCGTTTGATTTTATCAATAAAATCATCCATTTGTATCTGTTTCCTCCTTCCCCATATGTCTAGATTCAAAACATATATATATACACATCCAAAGAATACACACACACACACACACACAACATGGTAATGAAAAAAAAGAAAATATTTCGTCCAGACACCGCATGTCCGGACGACCAACCATCGGTCATCATGTCCGGACGACCAACAACCGCCACGTCCTCATACACCTCATCGACGGGGCAATATGGTGGTCGGTGGTTGGTCGTCCAGACATGCAGACATCCGAACAGAATATTTTTACCTGGTAACTAAGAGGTATGCGAGCTTTTGAATTTAGGGATCAAGCCATATACATAGAGGAGAGGAGAGGCTCGGGANACTGTAGATAAGACACTATCCAGAGATTTTGCCCTCATTTAGCGGGGACTTCTTGATCCGGGGTTCGAGATACCAAGAATGACATTCTGTTGTACAACTACTTTTTGCTAGTGAAAAAATTAACCGAACCGGTAGGTTCCTTTTTGAATTGACAGCAGTGACGAAAGGGGGAAATAGCTCAGTTGGTCTGTCACGCCAGAAGTCACGGGTTCGAACCCCGTTAGTCAGGATCGATGTAATCCCCGATAATCACCTGAACCACTTTCTCGGGCCTGGATGCGAAAGAAGATTCGATCAACGTACCAAGTTTGCCCTCTTGTGAGGATGGTGATGAATTATGTTCTCAATGCAAAACCAAAGAAAGAGAAGGTAAGTAGAGCAATCCAACAACTATTCGGGGGTCAGCTTTGGGAACTGGACTTCCTCTTTACTATTGAAGCTCTCGATCCAATCTTAGCCCACTCGTTGGCCTATAGGTGATAGAGACTCTGACTAGTGCCAATCTAAGGTAGGAAGGTAATGAAACTAAGCCGACTAAATCTGTCCTGACTAATCAGAAAGTTAACTCTTCAATTTCATGACGAGAGGCTCGGGATCGAGTAGGTAGGGAAGCGTGAAAAGGGCAATATGGTGGCCGGTGGTTGGTCGTCCGGACATGCAGACATCCGAACAAAATATTTTTACCTGATAACTAAGAGGTATGCGAGCTTTTGAATTTAGGGATCAAGCCATATACATAGAGGAGAGGAGAGGCTCGGGATCGAGTAGGTAGGGAAGCGTGAAAAGGACAGAGCATTGAATTTGATCGAGCATAGAGGATCGAACACATGAGCTTCTATGGCGACGTAGTGACCGGTGGTTGGCCGTCGAACGTGCAGACATTCGAACGGAATATTTTTCCCTGGTAACCAGGAGGTATGCAAAACTTTTGAATTGAGGGATCAAACCATATACATAGAGGAGAGGAGAGACTCGGGATCGAGTAGGTAGGGAGGCGCGACAGGGGCAAAACATTGAATTTGATCGAGCATAGAGGATCGAGCACAGGAGTTTCTATGGCGACGTGGTGACCGGTGGTTGGTCGTGCAGACGTATAGCAATCCGAACGGAATATTTTTCGCTAGTAAGCAGGAGGTATGAGAGCTTTTGAATTTAGGGATCAAACCATATACATAGAGGAGAGGAGAGGCTTGGGATCGAGTAGGTTGGAAGGTTGGAAGGCACAACAAGGGCACAACATTGAATTTGATCGAGCATAGAGGATCAAGCACATGAGCTTCTATGGCGACGTGGTGACAGGTGGTTGGCCGTCCAAATGTGTAGACATTCGAATGAAATATTTTTCCCTGGTAAGCAAGATGTATGAGAGCTTTTGAATTTAGGGATCAAACCATATACATAGAGGAGAGGAGAGGCTCGGGATCGAGTAGGTAGGGAGGTAGGGAGCTGCGACAAGGGCAGAGCATTAAATTTGATCGAGCATAGAGGATCGAGCACAAGAGCTTCTATGGCGATGTGGAAATATCCGAACAGAATATTTTTTTCCTGGTAACTAGAAGGTATTAGAGCTTTTGAATTTAGGGATCAAACCATATACATAGACGAGAAGAGAGGCTTGGGATCAAGTAGGGATGCGCTACAAGAGCAGAGCATTGAATTTGATTGAGCATAGAGGATCGAGCACAAGAGCTTCCGACGCAGGAGGGTGCAACTTAGTTTCGTGTTAGGGAAAAGAGGGCTATCGAGGATTTGAGGCATGTGAATTCCATGAACAGGAAAGGAAGAAGACGACTTGGGAGACACGACAGATATGAGTAGCGAGCTTCCGCTTTTGAATCAGGTGGTTTTCCTATGCGACAGAGAATCACGAGGGCAAGATTGGCTAGGGTATAGCTGTGGCTCAATTTCATGAGAAGAAGCAGGGAAGGATCGCAATAGAGGAGATGGACGAAGCGTGGGAAGAGATTGCAGATCTCACAGTGATCTTTTGCCTCCACAAAAATTAAACTTCGCTCGCCCCAACGCCTACAAAACATACATACTGTAGCTATCCTTGCACCTCACTAAGAGCATAACTTGGCCGGTCGACACCCTAGTGCATGTCCTTGCGGCTTCTCGAAGGCACCTTGCATGCCAGTCTGAAGACGATTTTGTTGATGCACCGTACATAGAAGGGATGAATGCGGACGCTGAAATGGAATGCATCTCTTGGCGGCTTTTGTCATGTACTTGTTGCTGGCAATGCGGGTGGCCTCGAGGGCTTCGCTGTAGGCTTTTTCTTTCTCCCAAGAGACGACATGGATGCAAAAGGGAAACTCATCAGCGTCTTTCTTAATTCTGACATTGCTAATGTGGATTTTGGGGTCGGCAAGATCGCGACACAGAGAGCCTCAATCTTGTGAACAAGGAGGCACGGCGTCGGCGAGGGCTTCCGGCAGGACAGTGCAGAAGGAGAAGAAATATGGGAATTTTAGGTTTTCGCATACCATGATCCCGCCGTCATTGCCTTCCCAATTAGCGCTAATTGCGATTGTATTGCGCAATGACAAGCAAACAGTTGAGTCCGAACGACATCTACGTCCAGGATGCCAAACTGAAGGAGAGAAATATAGAAGTTTTAGAATTTTGTGTGTGTTGCGATCGCTCCCTTGCTTCTCTGGTTAGCCCTAACCACTATTGTATCGTGAGTGGGCGAGTGGACAGGAACAAGGACAGTGTTGCAATCGAGAAAATGAATCATGGCTTTGCTTTCATCGTAAAGGAAGGAGACTGGGATGTCATGTGCGCAAAAGATGGAATGAACAGAGAGAGGGAAGGCTGAGGATTACAAACTTCCCAATTAGCGCTAATCATTAATGGTGCAGTAATTAGACTAAAATCCTTGTTGTTCTTAGCGAAGAAACAAACTTCATACAAACTAAATGAAAGAGCATTTGTATAGTTGAAGAAATGATTGGAGCAAAACTCAACAAAAAAATTGCAAACCAGCGAGACATATCTTCACATGGATTTTCAAAATTTTAATTTTTTAAAGAGCATTGCTACACTTAATAAAGAAATTTACAAAAAAAAAATAAAGTTGGGTCCATTTCGCTTAGTTATTCCCTCAAAGGACGGAGAGAGTGCAGCACATTTAGGCTAGTTAGCGGTTAGGCCACCTAAGAAAAGTGAACCCCAAATTAATTTGGAAGATTTGCAAACATACCACACGATTCAAATGTATTTACATATCTAACAACTAAACTTCAATTTTTACATACATGCCACCTTACTATGCATGAAAAGGTGTATTTCACTTTTTAAAAGTTAAAATGGTGGTATTTTTTATGTGACATAAAAGATTTGGTTGTATAAATGTAAAAATTAAACTTTACGTGTTAGATATGTAAATTCATAGGAATTGGTTGGTATGCTTGTAAACGGCCCTTCAATGTTTTCAATACCAATTATTCTTCTAGTAGACAGATTATTGCTTCTTTAAAAGCTTATATGAATAATTAAACTTACTGTACAAACCATCAGCACATACCTTGTCATAGCATAAACTTGCTAAACCAGTACCCATTTTCGGCTGATAGAAGTCAAAATAATCTTGGAAAATTGCTTCAGAAAGACGTGGAGCATCCGAAAGTTTACGATAAATTGAAGCAGCTAGAATAACCAACTTCTCGATGTGCTCGAAAACAACACAAAGTTGTTTCAAATCACCGATGAGCTCAACCCTATCAGGCACATGAATCACTGTAGTAAAGCAAAAGTCCTATTAGATCAAAATGTGATTATGAAACACACAGGATAATGTCTATCAAATGGGTACAAGATATTTTTCACTATCATGTAAATAGTTATGGTATATGATAAAAAACTCGCGATAAGAGAGATACAATCATCATGAATAGAAGAAAACCATGAAAAAAAATTAATTTCTTTTTAGTGGTTCTATCAACTAACAAAGTACTAGTATAATTCAGAAATTCGTAGGGCCATTCCCTTAACTTCAACTTCAACTCTAGATCTCCATATTGTTGATTTTTTCTAGCTTCTCCGAGTGATTCGATTCGCACCAAAGAAAGTATAACAAATAGAAGAAAACCATCTATGAGTGATCCTGCCCAATCAACATCAGTATATACTTCTAAATTGTGTCTTCCAGTTCTCTTGAATAACTTTTTTTTCTCGGTGTAGATGCGTTCAAGTATAGAAAAGTTTTGTACTATCGGATGTTGGATTCAAGTTCAGGTTTCTTTTCCTAGTGCAATAAAAAAGGCTGATATCATCATATGTTTGAACTTTTGTAGAAAGGATAAGATAATGATGGGTTTGAATTTCAATGTCAGAACATATCTTTGCTACATAGTGATTAATTTTGTGTGAATATGAATGTTCGAGCATGCTTTGGTTCATTGTTGAATGCTTCTTTCTTTCCTTCCAAATACATGCATATCAATGGTGATGATTTAGGTCCATAGTATAGGATTTTGTAAAATTGATTTTTGAGGTGATCTTTCTATCTGTACGGAAGTTCTAGATATTTCTTGAGACATTGTGGGTCAGTTGGATAGTCGAGATACCGAGTTTGATGAAATCAAAGTTGTATTCATTCCAATGTTTCCACTGAAAACAATCTTGACTACAGAATCGTTGATTTTCAACATATGTGATCTCATAATTTGGTCCGAAAAATGAATCATTTGGGACTGAAATGGTTATATTTTAAAATTTTAGTTGATCATGTTGAGAGATGTAAGTTGTGGAAATTGATACAAGAGATCCGAAATAAAACTTTAAAGAGAAGCGCACAAGCAAGAAAACACAAAAATACCAAATTTAATATGAAAAAGCTTGAGAAGGGGAAAAAAAACATGAAACCACACCACACCAAGAAATCCACTAGGAAGCAAAATAAGGAAAATTATACAAATAACACCACACTCAAGCCTGTTCATACTTTGAACACAAAAACCACATAACATAATATGAAAAGTCACAAATGACTCTCTCCAAGCCTCCTTTTATCGATCTTCATGCTCAACTACAAGAAAATCTATCAAAACTTGCACAAAACTGCCCTTGATTGGGTCGTAGCGCTGAAACGTCATGATATAGTGTTGTGGCGCTGCGATGGTGGCATTGGGACACTCTAGTATGACTCTATGACACCATACTTTTAGGTTTCAACACAAAGTTTGCTCTCAGGGTAACGCTATGGCGCTGCAAAGCAATGTCGTAGTGCTACTCAATGATGCTACAATAGCACTGTCACACCGATACTGTACCATTTCAAAGGCAACACCCAAATCCATAAAAGGGGTCGCTGCCCCACTATAAACCCCCGAAAAACTCACTGGCGAGCCTGATTGGTGAAATTGAGGGCTCTAAGTTGACAATTAATTGAGACAATCATGCTCCACATAATAACACATCAGTACCCTAGAATGATGGATTTTATCACTCAGATAAACTTTAGTATTTTGATAGTTTTGATGGAAATAGGCAATAGTTTCAAAAGCTGTTAATGGAAGCAATGAGTGTTGTACATTTGAGAATAAAAAAATAATGAGGTATTCATCTCAAGTGTTTTACTTTATATAACAGGAAAGATGACTTGTAAAGATGTAATTATTAAGCCCAGGGCACTATAATTTTTTTCTTTTTACGAACTAATTTTGTAATGCGGTTTTGGCACCATGGGATTCATGAATGTTATTTTCATGGAGAAAAGAGGATTATGTTTGATTTGAATATTCCTTCTTATTATAAAACTTAATATGCTTATTGTTATTATTTTATGAAGCATAGGAAGAATTATACTCACATTAGATTTATGCTTCATGAAGAAAAAAAAAATTGATTATGCATGAATAATCATTTATAAAATAACATATTATCTAGCCCCTTTAATAATTATATATAAAAATGACATTATCCAAGTATTGGGGTTTCTTAGCTTAGCGGTTAGAGATTATGTGGCATTTGACCATGAAGCTACCAACACTAGAACTCTTTACTTTTCTTTTAAGAAATAATATAGGAAATATAAATTAAGGTAAAAGATGAAAGACCTATCTAAATATGTAGTCAAATTTGCACCCCATTAGTATCCAAATTTTCAGTGAAATGAATCTAAGATATGTGATAATTATTATTTGTGTCCCGAGATTAGATTTCTTGTTCTTTAGCATGTCCAGTCATCTTCTCCATGATTTAATCTTGAAATAGGCAATAAGTAGGACAAATACAATAATATTATTTATGTCAAATGTAAGTTTTTGAATAGATAATAAGTTCATTGACAAATTTGATGGTTGTAGAATAGATAATAATGGGAGGGTATGTGTGAGTTCTGTGAAATTTCCTTCCTGTAATAGCAGCAATGGCTCCATTAGCTACGGTTATTTTATTGCTTTTGTAAGGTGTATAGAAAGAAAATTTTGCAGAAGGGTTGGTCTTAATAATTGCTCCTGAGTTTATTATCCACATTTTCTTTAAAATAATTTCAAAAGCATAAGATGTATGATTGGAATACTCACTGATTGAACCAAATAGCATATACCAATAAGTTTTTCAAATGCTCCCACGAAGTTGTACAGTTTTTCCATTTCTTCTTACTTTATTCTTATGTGACTATGTCCATGGAAGTCTTTTATTCCAATGATTAAGTGTTCGATGATGTTTGGAGTGATTTTGGAATCAAGTTTTTTCTTTCCTTGTATGGAGGCTTCCCTTGGAGTTTCCAATATATGCCTTCTGCATTTCCTTTCACAACAAGTGCAAAATATAACTTCTCAGTTATTGGACGTTGGTGATCCCTGTTTAGACTGGCATGACATGGTTTAGCTTGCATTCAATGTTGGTACAAGTAGAGCAACATTCTCATTAATGTAGGGTTTCTAACAATTTGAAATCGCTTCTACGTTTCTGATAGTAAAGACAGCTTCATTTAGATAAGAAATGGAGTGCTTTCCAATATATTGAATGAAAACATCGTCAAATTCACTAATTAGTCCAGCAAGGAATTCATGACTCCTTTCTCTTGCTACAAAAGTTAGTAGCATCGTAGCACATCTCATTTTGTTACACTGATAGTAATTGATTTCTAGCCACATTTTTTTCATTTTCGTGTGGTGTTGTGGAATTCCGAGTTTCATATGTAAGTTTTATTCTCTTTTTATTATGTTATATTTCTTTCCTTGTTCGGTTATTTTATCTTTGATAAGTTATAATTGTTGTAATTAAGTTTTCCCAAGCTTTTCCTTGTTATATGAGGAGTTGTAATTTGATGATTGAGGAATAAGAAAATATCTCCATCTTTCTTCATGGTATCAGAATGAGGAAACAAACCCTAGCTCTCATTCCTTCGTTAGAGCTTGTCCCTACAGACGTCGGACCCCAACAAATCCTCTCCTTGCAGTCGGATTCCTTGCAAGCTTCGGTTAGATCAGCACCTCCATGATTTGGATCATTGTGTTGCTCACTCATGAAGAGACACATGACGAAACTAGTACGACGCAATCTGGTCTTTACACCCTGCACGAGATTCGAACCCTTGCTTCCTAGCGACCACTTATCGTGACTGTATTGCATTGTTCAATCATGAAAGGCACACACAAACGAGACATGTATGTTGTGATCCCGTCAGCTTCCAACTAGCTCGAATCTCCCATAATTTCTCAAAAATCAAACATATTAGTGTCCTCTCTTTGGTGTCTTCAACTAGAGGAGCCGCAAAACCTTCTCAGCCTTCCAGTCGTTCATAGTTCAAGTAAGAAACACAATCAGCCAGAAAATTCTTTCCAACTCAAAACATGCACAAGGCTTATGACAAAGTATGACATAAAGATAGAAAAAAAAATACGACATGAAGATGTCTAGCTCCTCTATAGGTTAGTTATGAATCAAAAACTAAGAATTTTGTCCAAACAACCTCAAAACTCTCTTACTTTATCACAAATCTAAACTTAAAGGTTGTAACTCTAATTAATACTCACAATTGGTGTTTATGTACATTTGCGGAAAAAAAAAGAGAAACATCTCATGGCAGAGGGCACAGTTCCTAAGCTCATTGATTCTAGTTCATGGTAGATTCCTGATCATACAGTCATATATTGGTTGATCAATTCTATGACCACAAATATTGAAGAATTTTTTTTTTTTTGTTTTATAAGACAACATAAGGCATTTAGAAGTAGCTAGTGAAACTTATTCCGGTATTAAAAATACTAAATTATTTTAGATCAAAATAAAACTGGATGAGCTTCGACAAGAAGAGTTAAGTGCGACTCAATACTTCAACACAGTTATAAAGTAGATGTTATAGTTAGATAAGTCTTATGCTTATGTATAGAAGTTCCCTTAAGAAGTTATGTTGTATAAAACAATAATGGAGAAGAAAAGGACGATCAGGTTCTTATTGGATCTAAATAAGAACAAGAGGTCAGGGGAAGAATCATGAGGATGAAGCCTCTCCAGAGAAGAAAGTAGGAAGAAGCTCACGATGACAGGAAGTGTGGATTCATCTAGCACTCAAAGCTCCGCCTTATACACACGCAACTCCTCCCATGAGTCAAAGCCAAAGAAGAATCACCCATTTTGTGAATATTGCAAGAAATTACATGGGAATACTACATACTGAAAACCTAGGAAGGGGAAGAAAAACCAAGACAACAAAGCTCGTGCTACTACCTCCTCTGAAGGGTCGACCGATCCTAGTCCTTCACCAAGGAACAACTAGACCTTTTCCAAGCACAACTAAGTGGCTTTTCAGCTTGATAATACACCAATACATTTTGTCCCCCTCTTATCTCACCTGCAATGGAAAGTTTCAACCTTGGATAATAGATTCATGTGCTTTTAATCACATGAATAGAGACATTCATGCTCTCACCAACTACAAGGAGTTCATCGGCTTCAATTTGTTCAACTTGCTAGTGGATCTCACTCCAGGATTGTTGAGAAATGAAAAAAGAAAATCTCCAAATTTATTTAGCTCTCTTATGTGTTATATGCTCCCCAATTAGATTGTAACTTACTTTCAAATAACAAACTTACTTATGCCTTGAATTGTGTTAATAAATTTGACACGGGAGCATTTTCTAGGTTGCGACACTGTAGAGGCTACAGTACCGCAACCCAAATTTCTTCCAATTTCCTTTTTCGTTTCCCTCTCTCTTCCTTCCTTTTCTATAATTCTCTTATTTTATTTCCTACCTATTTTATGCCTGCCTTTTCTATTTTTTTACTTTTTCATGAAACCCCCTATAAGAAATTCTTGTCTATTATATTGCTTCCTTTTTTTATTCTATTTCCTAATTGAAAGCATTGTTTAATAAAAGTCATAGTCCCTCTTATATAGGGGTTGTTTTCGCATAGGAAAGGAGATTTGGATGAGTGTAGATTTCTGAGTGTTGTCTTTGAGACATTCCTCCCCTCTGAAAGTTGTATCCGACGGCAAGAAGGTGCTCTGGTTGTAACTCGTTCGAGGGGCTATTTTTGGCTTAGGGGAGGATATTTGGATGAGTGTTGCATTTGAGACATTCTTCCCCTCCATGGACTATATCCGACAGCTAGAAGGTGCTCCGACTGTAACTCGTCTGAGGTGGTGACTGTCTCAAAGGGGTTCAGGTGGTGCTCCGGCTGTAGCTCAACCGCGAAGAGACATTTTATCTTTTCGTAACCCTTAATTAGAGTGTGTTGTCTTTTTATGTTCATGTTGTTTTGTTGTCGTTTATTTCTTGTTTTGACGAGTCATATTGTAATATTTGAAATTCAACAATAATATTATTTTTTCTGTTGTGGTTTGAGTTTGCTCCGCTATCAAAATTTCATTCTAACTCTTGTGAATTTCAAGTGGTGGAATCAGTGAAAGGTGATATGTAGTGCTAAATTGCATCAAGATCCATACCTGCTCAAGAAAAATTATTCTCTTAACACACAAGTTTCTCCTTCACCATCCTCATCACTTAGTCTCGAGTTCTTTGTGCTCGAGCTGTTGAAAGTCAAGGTTTACTATAGCTTCGTCGTTTGGGTCAGTTCAATTTAATTATGTTGTAAAGTTATAACATTGTATTTTTATTAATAAAAAGTAAGAGTTTTATCAGTGTGAAACATGCTAATTGGCTAAGCATACTTTTGATGTGTATCTTCTTTCTCAGTACAAACCCTCACATCATTTCTTTATCATTCACAGTGATATTTGAGGCCCATCAAAATTGAAAACAATAAATGGAGCCAAATTGTTTGTCTTCTTTATTGATGATCGCGTTAGAACCAGTTCAATATTCCTCGTGAAGAAAAAATTTGAAACACAAATCTTTCATTCCTTCCATAACATTGTTTTCTACTCAATTTTAATGCAAAATTTAGATTCTCAAAATCGATAATGCAAAGCAATAATTCAACTTTATCTAGGGACTCGAGATTGCAAAAAAGGGTATTATCCATGTGAGTTCCTATATTGAAACTCCACATCAAAATTAAATAACTATAAGGAAGAATAGACATCTCCTCAAATTAAGTAGGCCTATAATACTTTCTCACAATGTCCCAAAAAGTTTTTGGGGAGACGTCGTGCTCAGAGTAGCCTATCACATTAATAGAATGCCAAACAAGGTCCTTAGATTCCAAGCCTCTCGATATTGTGATGGAAAAATACCCTCATTTCAGAGTTTTCTCATCCAATCTACCTCTAAAAATATTTGATTGTTTCTTCTATTCACATTCAACAACCAAGCCACACATAGCTTGACCCAAAATTCATCAAATGCATTTTCCTTGGGTATGCTTCTAACAAAAAAGGGGTACAAGGGCTATTCTCTCATAACAAAAAATTACGATTACTCTATGAATGTTATCTTCTTTGAAAATCAATCATACTATCTCAAATTTGATATTGAGGAGGAGAGTACAGGTGAATATAGAACTTAGGAAATTATTTTGGAAATCCAAACCGATCCAGAGTCATCACAACCTATTCTTCTTCTTTCTAACCATCCCATCTCTTAGGTCCACCAGTTGAGAACATCCAACCTGAGATTGGGAAAATTAAGGAGGTCTTTGCTGTTGAATTTGAAATTAAGGATCTATAAGCAATGAGATAATTTCTAAACATGGAAGTGGCCAGGTTTAAGATGGGTATTGTAGTATCACAAAGACACTACATCCTAGACCTACTAAAAGAAACAAGAATGCTAGGCTGCAAAACTGTTGAGAGTCCTATGAATTTCAACGAAATGTTACATTCAATAGGTGAAAAGACACTAGCAAAAAAAGATTGATACTAGAGATTGACGGTTAAGTTTATTTACCTGTCACACACTATAACAGATATTGCTTATGCTTTCAATATTGTGAGAAAACATATGAATAGTCTGAATGAAGAAAATTTAGAGATGATTTATAGAATATTTAGATTTCTAAAGAAGACCCTTGGCAAAGGGTTACTGTTCAAGAAATCAGACAACAAGGAGGTAGAGGTGCACATTGATAGGGTTTGATAAGAAAAAACTGATTGATAAATAATTTTTTATACCAAAGACATTTTCCTTAAAAAATTCAAGAATTTTTCTCTTGAAAGTTGGTGGTTGTACGTAGTGAAGCAAAGGCAGAGGTCGTGGGGGCAAGGAGGCAGAAGAATGGGAAGGCAAGAGGAATTTTTGGGTTTGCTCGAATAAAAAACAATAGAAAAATACCCGAGGGTTCTTTTTCCTTAGAGCTCTAATTTAGAGAAAAGGGGAGAAATAATTTGAAATTTTTATGTATTTCATAGGGATCTTGTCCGTTTATTTATATAATAGATACTAGGTTACTCTCGATAACTTCTACATTTGAAAACTACTAATTATGTTAAAATTAAAGAAAATATTTTACATTTCGCATATTTGTTTCCATCAAACTTTGAAACTGCGAACAAAAATATAAGAACATATCTATCAGTTTCTGCTTGAGCATATAAAATATACAAAAATACCTTGCAATGACTTCAATGTGGATGATAGAGTACTATAGAGTTGGTCAATTTTTGCTTTTAGTAGTCTTAAGTCACCAAATTTGGTCTGACTCAATGTGTCAGCTGATGCTCCGAATGCGGTACAGACCATTTGTTCAAGCAGTTGATGTGGCTTCAAGGTTTCGAGGTAATGAAGTATCTGCACATGGGAAAAAAATCAAAATAAGTTGCAGAAAAACTAAGATGTAGAGATATTGATTTACACAAAAGAACCATTTAACATTACCAATTGGAATGAAATGAATGATATGAAACTTTTTTCATTTTATTTAGATAGGTTAGTATTTCATCCAACATAATTTTCAGATCTATTTCGCTTGGTTAAACCAAGTTGTGTTTTTTGCTGCTGTCCTATCCTATACAAAAAATATACACTACACAATCTTATGCATTCACATATCTAACATCCAAAGTTTGATATTTGCACTAATAACAGCTTGGTGTCATAAACTTATGCATAAAAAGGTGTATTTCACTTTGAAAAAGATAGTGATTGCGGTATTTTTGATGTGATGTTAAGGAATTGAGTGGTAGGCATGTACACATGAATGCTTAGTTGTTAAATATGTAAATACATAAGAATTGTATGATATATATGTAAATGGCCCAAAATGCATTTAAATTTGTTTATTTTGATTCCTATTGTGTTTTCCTCCTATGAAACTATCTTTGGACGAATTTCAGGCCACGTTACAGCTTTTTAATAAATTCAAATCATTTAGCAAACAAGTTGGCCTAAATTTACTTTTTCTTGAATCATTTCAAATTCTTCCTTACTCAAATCTCCTTTCAAACTTCTTCGTTTTGGCCAAATCTTTAAACTCTAACTTTGGCCAAAAATCCTAAGTTCACCTCAAGCAAAACATCTTTGGTTGGAGAAAGGTTTGAAGCTTTTTTTGTGTGCAAAAACTCTAATTTTGTTTTTTTTCTTGTTTTTGGCTATATTTTGATTGGGAGAGATTGCTTGGAGAAATTTCTTTAAACGTTGGTTCCTCAATCTCACATCATATATTTATTTTTCAATTATTTCCTCATTCTTACCTTGATGGTTGGAGAGTTTGCAACATAATATAGTAAGCGATTTAAAAGTTTCCTCTTGATAACTTCTCAAGTGACTTTCAAATCTTAATTGAGAATATTACATGATTGTTTAATCAACTTTAAAAGTGCAAGCTCCTGAAATCATTTGTGTTCGAAAGACTATATTTATGTTTCAATTGCTGTGTGCTTGTTTCATTATGCATTTCATATAAGTACTCTCACAAACTTTATATCAACTTGAGCTTTTATTGTATTTGTCTTGTTAATTAATTTTAACTTGGGTTGAGTAAAAATGTTTTTAAAATTAAGAGTGAGCGAGATTAGTTGATTGTAATATATATATTTTTTATTTTACTATCTCATTGTATTTAGGGAAAGCTTGCCCGGTGTAGGAAAGCTTGGTGTTTGAGGTTATGCTTGCCCAGTATAGAAGAACACTGTGTTTGGGATTGTATTTGCCCGGTGTATGAGGGTACGGGAGATTGGTTGTAATTTTCATCTAATTAGTGGAATTCCTAGTCAAGGGTGACTAGGTGTGGATGAAGACTGGTTTTGGGCTCGGCCGAACTACGTAAAATATTGTCTCCTATTTTCTATTTTTGTATTATTTTATCTGCTTGGTTACTTTTATTTGCTTTAATTAAAAGTATTTATGACTTTATAATTTAAGTTTTCTATAATATTAAAAATCAAGAATTTTAAATTCAAAAAAGAGAGATCTTTACCCAATTCACCCACATCCTGGGTGTCATAGCATATATCAATTGGTATCAAAGATTTTAATAATTTTTTACTCGAGCAGCTTGAATTTTCTTGACAGAAAAGAGGGGTATATAAACCCAACTACAAAGGCACTCACAAGGAAAATACTCAAAACGAAATAAAGAGAAATAAGAAATAAAGTAAAAACAGAATACATAGAAATAAGAAATGAATAATACATAAATTAATACAAAACCTTGCATTTAATACAAACCTCAGCATAATTCTAATACTCCCCCTCAAGTTAAAGCATAGATGTCAGTCATTTTCAACTTGGATTTGAAGTCATCGAACAGTTGCTGATAAAGATTCTTAGTATATCTACTAGTTGGCTACTGTAGAACACAAAAAGAATGCAAATTTTCCCGGACTCGAGGTTTTCCTTAATGAAGTGTTTGTCAATCTTCACTTGTTTGGTACAATCATGCTGGACCGAGTTGTGAGCAATGCTGATGACAAACTTATTGTCACATAACAATTGTAGAGGGACTGAGGTCTGCATATGTAGTTCGTGGAGCATGATGAGTAACCAGAGAGCTTCAGAAATTCCAAGGACATGAACCGAAATTCAGCTTTAAAACTATTTCGGGCAACTACTGACTACTCTTTACTTTTTCATGTGATGAGATTTTCCTACACAAATGAGCAGAACCCGATGGTAGATCGTCGGTTATGGACAAAACCGACCCAATCAGCGTCTGTGTAAACAATAATAAAATGAGAGTTGTGTAGGGAGAAAAGCAAACCTGAGCCCGATGTGCCTTTTAAATAAAGAAAAATCTGGTAGACAACTTGGAGATGAAGCTCATAAGAGTCATGCATGAATACACTTACAATACCAACTCTGTGGCATATGTTGGAGCGTGTATGGGTGAGGTAGATGTTTCCCCACAAGACGGTAGTAATTCTTGTTCACAAGAACATTATCGAAAACATCAATTAATTTTTCATTGGGACTCATCGAGACAATCACCAATTTGCACAGAAGAAGATTGTTCTCTTTTAACAGATCAAGTACACACTTGCGTTGAGATAAACAAATCCCCCGAGATGACCAAACAACTTCCATGCCCAAGAAACACCAGAGGAATCCCTAGTCATTCATTTCAAAGAATGTAGCTAAAAGGCCTTCCAAAGATTCCAATGCTAGTGATCATTAACAGTGAACATAATATCGTCATATAAATGATAAGGATGGCAATTTGGCCATTGAATTAATGTCGGAAGAAGATAGTGTGATCCGATTGAGCCCAAGTAAAACCATGACACACTACCACCTTTGTGAATTTGTCAAACCAGGCTCGTGGGAATTGCTTTAGTCCATAGAGAGACATTGCATCTGACACACTTGCCCTTGGGAGGCAGTAGATTCAAAGCCTGAGGAAATGGACATGTACACCTCCTCTATGAGATCACTGTTCAGGAACGCATTCCTCACATCAAGCTGGAATAAAATTCAATCTAGATTCACCGCAAGAGACAACAGGACCCGAATAGCGCTAAACTTAGCCATTGAAGCAAATATCTCATCATAATCAACTCCGTAGGTCTATGACTACCCTTTGGCAACCAACCGTGCTATGCTGCATTCAAAGAACTCATCAAAGTTGAACTTAAATTCAACTTCATAGAGCTTTGTTGCATTCAAAAATCCATTAACATCCTACTGCTTTCTTTCCCCAAGGAATATCTATGTTGTCCCACGTATGGTTCCGTCGAAAGGCATTCATCTCTTCCATCACTGCAGCCTTCCAGCAGGATCTGCTAGCGCCGCCTCAATGGTAGCTGAGATTTAATGATCTATCAGGGTAGTAGCAAATGCCCTATAGGTCGGAGATAGACTGCAAAAGAGACATATTTTGCCATGGAAGAGAGGGAGCATTTTAATTGCATACCTCGCTTAGTGGTGCGGGTTTTTGGTATGCGATGTATCTTTCAATACTACAACACACACGGCGACACAATTAGTAAATATGCAGATCAATCACAATAAAAATCACCTAAGTATAAACAGTCTTATATTTTAAAATCTTTAAGCCGTCAAATCTAATAATTGCGCAAGTATATGTATCGCTTAAGTAATAAAAAACTCTAATAGAGTTCCTAAGTATCGATCTCACAGAGAGATGGAAATTCTTATGGTTATAATGTAAAACACAATATTCAAATTATAAAAACTTAAGTAAGAAAAACAGGGTCGAAAGTAAGTCTAATGTATGCTAATGGAAATGTAACTAAAAGAACTAAGATAACTAAGCTATTTTCTAAACTTAAAAATTAAATTTACTAAAATTAAACAAAATTTTGTAATAAAGAGCTCAAATTTAAGAAAGCATCATTCCCCTTTATAATAAGTTTATGGTTAGTGAAGTATCAAAATCATTTAAAATTATATATAAAATTGTATTGTGTCAAATAAGAGCAATCCTATTATTTACCATCTGTCAAATGCATAAAAAAAATTAGTTAATCTAGAGTTTGGTTCATAAATCCTTGATTAAGTTAAGAAGACACTGGCTCCTACTCAAGAGCTCTCACTTCTCCCTCCTCTGAGGGCTAACAATCTCGCTTTAGTTTACAAACAACAGTACAAAATTGAGAATTTTAGTTTGTCACCCTAAAATTTCCAATTCTAAGTCCATCAAAATATATTTCTCTATTGATTTGTACTCAACCCCATGAACTACATTCTCATCCATGAAATTTAATGTGACTCTTACCTTGTTGTAGAAAGCATAGCTCTTTCGGATCTTATGTTTCTCAACAAATTTTAACATTTCAATCGACCAGATCGAAAAGTAAATGAAGATTAAAGTCCAAATCATTACAATTTATTGACATTTAAAACCTTTCACATCAATATTAATTCTTCACAAAATCATATCTCAGTGTAGGGAGAATGATAAAGAAAACTACTCAGAATTCATGAAAATGATACGATAAAACATGAATTATATATATAAAAATAAGTTTACAAAACAAAGAAAGGAAAGAACATGACTTATCTTACACTCCTCAAACAAATCTCTTAAAGTTCCCTTTAAGTAATTTCCCTCTTTACAATCACACTCAATTATTTCTTAGAAATGTAATGAAGAAAAAATCTTACATTCCCTCTCCTCTTACAACTTTACAAGAAAATCCTCTCCAAAATCTAACTCTATCCCAAAGACTCTACACGCCACCCTCTCACAAAACTTCCCCAGACCTCTTAAAAGTGGCGTCCGCCCCTCTTCAAAAATTCCCTCTTTTTTCACAAGAGACAAACCTCTTCACACCAAGAGATAAATCCCTTCTACCAAAAAACATCTCTTCATTCAGAAGCCATTCCAAAGTGTCTAGATGTATTAAATCACTTCATAGGACGTTTGAATTACTTGGAGCCTTCTAAAACATCTCAAAAATAGTTAATAACCGCCAACAATTCGTCTAAATCAGTCGTTGGCGCCTGCTTACTGGAGTTTCACGCTCCTCTATGGATTCTTGCGCTTCTAGTGTCTCTGGCGCCAATATGCTGAAAATTGCATTTTTACTCTAAATTTCTTCATTTTTGTTTTTTTTGCTCCAAATGCCTAAAATCAATATACTTGCAACAAAACATGAAAATGTACTTTAAAGTGTAATATCACCAAATTTAAGCATAAAATGTATACATATTAATTGCACATTTTTTTGATGTATCACTTGGAGAACTCACCTCCTCATTTGCAGTAGTTGTGATAGGGATGTTGCATAGGGTAGATTCAAGGTTCTGCAAGGAGGTAGCATGCTCCAAAATAGGTGCATCGAGACAAGTGCACTAAGTGTAGACACAAAGAGTGGGAGGAGATGGTGGAACTACAGGAACCGAGTTTTCTTTGGTGGCAAGAATAATGGGGGGAACGTCCATATGTAGGATAAGGAACTGTGTACAAAAACACTAACTCCCCCTCACTTAAGGCCAAATTAGAAAAATAGGGAATACTTTCAAAAAAGGAGACATGAGTGAAAATCCGATTGGCAGAAAAGTATGATATCAAGATGGATAAAGAGGTTTGGAAGTTGTAAATTTTATAAGAGATTTTATTTATGAGATAGATAGCAGTCAGTATAACATCACTCCAAAAATGTTGTGGGTCATTAGACTGAACATAATGAAGCAAGCAACATCAAGGAGATGTCGATTTCTCTTCTCGGCTAACACATTTTGTTGAGGAGCATCCATGCACGAGCTATGGTAGAGAATGTCCTTACTTATCAAGAATACACTTAAAATAAAATTAAGAAATTCACAACCATTGTTGGTTCGCAGGACTTAAATTTGGGTTTTGAATTGGGTCAAAATGAAGATGTAGAAGTTTTGGAAGTTGACAACAACTTTCGAATTGTCTTTTAAAATATATACTTGTGTCATTAGAGTGTAATCATCAATCAAGATAAAATCACTGTTAATTAGGGTAGCTGAAAGTATGAGAGGGTCCTCATGCGTTACTGTGAATGAGTGAAACAAGAGTGAAAGATGTGTAAGTATGAGGTGAGTAATGAACTTGATGATATTTAGCTAACTGGCATGTTTCACAATTGAAATTAAAAAAAATTTTATTGGTAAACATCAATAGATACAAATTTTTTTGAATACAAGAAAATAGGATGACCTAAACGACAATGCAACAACATAATGGGACATACAGTGACGTAAGATAAACTACAACTACTGAGTGGTGAGTCCTCGTTCTCTGTTCTTTCCTTTTAAAAGTAGTAATCCAGCTACTTGCTTAGCAGTTTCAACCATCCTCCTCAAACGACGATCCTGAAAGACAAATACATCAAGAGAGAAATAAACAACACAATCAATGTCATCCGTCGACTTAATAACAGATAAACTGTTACATTTTAATAGTGGAAAATATAACACATATTCCAATGTTAGACCGGTCGTTAGAATTCCGACCCTTTACCTATAATGGAACTACATGAGTTGTCCACAATTCTGACCGAATCTTTCCCAGAGCATGAGTAGTTTGTCTAGAAAGCTTCCGAGTGTCCAGTCATGTGGTTCGTGACACCTGAATCAATGATTCACGGACTAAATGAGGTAAAAGATGTGAGTGTCATAGGAATAATACCTTGTCGAACATGGGAGATCAATGAACCAGTAGAGAACTGATTGGCTCCAACAAGTTTGATCAATTGATTTATCTAACTTTTCAGTGTGTCGAAAGATTCTGAAATTTTTCGGGTAGGAGCTAGATGAACCGTGGTAGAATCTAATGTCGTAGTGAGACACTTTGCAGTAGAGGTTTTGGTCGAAAATTTGTGTATTGGTTTTCCATGGAGCTTCCAATACTTGTCACAAGTGCGGTTGAGTTTATAACAGTAGTCACACGTTGGTGATCTGTCCAAGGTGGTATGAAAGAGGACTAAGCGCTTTAGAGACCAAGGCTAACAATTCAGTGGAAGGAGTGGAGATATCGAGCATGGCAAGTCTCCGGCTTTCTTTACGGTGAATCTCGGTACAAGCAACGCAAGCGGAAGGTAGAGGATCCCGACCAAAAATACATCCCCGGACATCATCAAGGTCTTTGATGAGGCTTGCCAGAAATGGGAACGTGCGTTCCTTTTCTGCAATATTCTGGAAGAGAGAGAGGTCGACCTTAATATCCCAAGTGTAGACGTAGTATAGATTGTATTCCATCCATAGTGCAACTGGATCATTGTAGTACTGGCTCACGGCCTTTGATTCTTGTTTTGCCTCTCCTATCTTCTTAAACACCTCAAAAAGTTGGCCAGAGCTTCCTACATCCAATTGACATTCCCATGGAGTTGATTAGTCATGGCAGGATCATGAAATTCAAAAACAATGCTTGGGACCATTGGAGAAAGTGTTGTCGTTTAGTTTATGAGTTATGATCAAGAAGTACAAGTTAATTTCTGGTCCTCATGTTTGTAGAGAGATTGAGGTCGGTGAAGATCCTTTAGTGGACTCAAGCATGTAGGCATTAGGAGGTTCGGTGGTAGAGGAATCCGCCGTACTTTTAACAAAGCCAAAAGTGGTGTTGGGTTGCCGAGACATAGGAAGACCGACAAGGGATGTCCAACGGCTTAAAAAGGCTCATAGAACCAACAACCGGGTAGATCAAAAAGGCTAGAGAGAGAACTGGTCCGTAGAAGGATAGCCAGCGGCTGAGGAAAAACAGGCATTTGGAAGGCCTTGCAGGGAGGCCTCACTTCAGAAAAAAAAAAAAAATATTGAATCTGGCAGATAGGCCTGTAGGGAGGCCAACTGAGGAGCGGCTGGAAGTTCCTAACGGCAGGAAAAAACACAGGGCTTGTTGGAAGGATCAACGGAACCAAGAAGAGACATGGGTCGGCTGGAAGGATCGGTGACTGGAAGGTCCTGACTGCAAGAGGACCGGCAAGAATTCTGCTAGAGAAAACCTATAGGTGGCCGGCGGCTAGGGTGGAACCTCTAGGGTTGGAGTCATAGCTCTAATACATGTTGAATTTGTGCCTAGAATAACTTGAATTTTATTGATAGAAAGGAGGGGTATATATACACACTCACAAGGAAAGTAATAAAAACATAATAAAGAGAAATAGGAAAGGAAATAAAAATAGAATACAAAAAAATAGGAAAGGAAAAAAACAGAATTTAATACAAATCATTGCAGTTAATACAAATCTCTGCATAATTCTAATAGTAATAATTTGGGGACAGAGCCCAAGTAAGGCATCATTCTTATACTTTTTTAACATAAATATATACATCAGAGAACTTTCTTTTTTTTACTTGTTTTTCTAGTTGCAATTAATAAAAATTTAATGGAAGTAATAATATATAATGTCATGACAATTGCCGAGCATTAAAAAAACGCAAACACCGAACTAAAATATATANCTAGATGTATTAAATCACTCCATAGGACGTTTGAATTACTTGGAGCCTTCTAAAACATCTAAAAAATAGTCAATAACCGCCAACAATTCGTCTAAATCAGTCTCTGGCGCCTGTTTACTGAAGTTTCGCGCTCTTCTATGGATTTTGGCGCTTCTAGTGCCTCTAGCGTCTCTTCTCTATAAAATGGCGCATCTGGCGCCAGTATGCTGAAAATTGCATTTTGACTCCTCATTTGCAGTAGTTGTGATAGGGATGTCGCATAGGGTAGATTCAAGGTCCTGCAAGGAGGTAACATGCTCCAAAATAGGTGCATCGAGACGAGTGCACTAAGTGTAGACATAAAGAGTGGGAGGAGATGGTGGAACTACAAGAACAGAGTTTTCTTTGGTGGCAGGAATAATGGGGGGAACATCCATAGGTAGGATAAGGAACTGTGTACAAAAACACTAACCCCCCCTCACTTAAGGCCAAATTAGAAAAATATGGAATACTTTAAAAAAAGGAGACATCAGCACTCAAATAGATTCTATTTGTGATATGATCCAAGCACTGATATCCTTTTTGAGTGGCGGAGTACCATAAGAAGACACGTTTTATGGATCTTGGATCAAGTTTACTGCGAGTGGGGGCAGTGTTCAAAACAAAGACCATGCAATCAAATATTTTAGGATCTAACAGAGTGAAAATCCGAATGGCAGGAAAGTATGATATCAAGATGGATAAAGAGGTTTGGAAGTTGTAAATTTTATAAGAGATTTTATTTATGAGATAGATATCAGTCAGTATAACATCACTCCAAAAATGTTGTGGGACATTAGACTGAACATAATGAAGCAAGCAACATCAAGGAGATGTCGATTTCTCCTCTCGGCTAACACATTTTGTTGAGCATCCATGCACGAGCTATGGTAGAGAATGTCCTTATCAGGAATAAGCTTAAAATAAAATTAAGAAATTCACAACCATTGTTGGTTTGAAGGACTTAAATTTGGGTTTTGAATTGGGTCAAAATGACGGTGTAGAAGTTTTGGAAGGTGACAACAACTTTCAATTTGTTTTTTAAAATATATACTTTCGTCATCAGAGTGTAATCATCAATCAAGATAAGAAATCACTGTTAATTAGGGTAGCTGAAAGTATGAGAGGGTCCTCATGCGTTACTGTGAATGAGTGAAACAAGAGTGAAAGATGTGTAAGTATGAGGTGAATAATGAACTTGATGATATTTAGCTAACTGGCATGTTTCACAATTGAAATTAGAAAAAAAAATTATTACTAAACATCAATAGATACAAATTAATTTGAATACAAGAAAATATGATAACCTAAACGACAATGCAACAACATAATGGGACATTCAGTGACGTAAGATAAACTACAACTACTGAGTGGTGAGTCCTCGTTCTCTGTGCTTTCCTTTTAAAAGTAGTAATCCAGCTATTTGCTTAGCAGTTTCAACCATCATCCTCAAACGACAACCCCGAAAGACAAATACATCAGGAGAGAAATAAGCAACGCAATCAGTGTCATCCGTCGACTTAATAACAGATAAGCTGTTAAATTTTAATAGTGGAAAATATAACACATATTCCAAGGTTAGACCGGTCGTTAAAATTCCGACCCTTTACCTATAATGGAACAACATGAGCTGTCCACAATTCTGACCGAATCTTTCCCAGAGCATGAGTAGTTTGTCTAGAAAGCTTCCGAGTGTCCAGTCATGTGGTCCGTGACACCTGAATCAATGATCCACGGACTAGATGAGGTAAAAGATGTAACTGTCATAGGAATAGTACCTTGTCGAACATGAGAGATCGATGAACCAGTAGAGAACTGATTGGCTCCAACAAGTTTGATCAATTGATTTATCTAACTTTTAGTGTGTCAAAAGATTCTGGAATTTTTCGGGTAGGAGCTAGATGAACCGTGGTAGAATCTAATGTCGTAGTGAGACACTTTGCAGTAGAGGTTTTGGCCGAAAATTTGTATATTGGTTTTCCATGGAGCTTCCAATACTTGTCACAAGTGCGGTTGAGTTTATGACAGTAGTCACACGTTGGTGATATGTCCAAGGTGGCATGAAAGAGGACTAAGCGCTTTAGAGACCAAGGCTAACAATTCAGTGGAAGGAGTGGAGATGTCGAGCATGGCAAGTCTCCGGCTTTCTTCACGGTAAATCTCGGTAAAAGCAGCGCGAGTGGAAGGTAGAGGATCCCGGCCAAAAATACATCCCCGAACTTCATCAAGGTCTTTGTTGAGGCTTGCCAGAAATGGGAGTGTGTTCCTTTTCTGCAATATTCTGAAAGAGAGAGGTCGGTCGTAGAATCCCATGTGTGGACGTAGTATAGATCGTATTCCATCCATAGTGCAACCGGATCATTGTAGTACTGGGTCACGACCTTTGATTCCTGTTTTGCCTCTCAGATCTTCTTAGACACCTCAAAAAGTTGGCCAGAGCTTCCTACGTCCAATTGACATTCCCATGCAGTTGATTAGTCATGGCATGATCATAAAATTCAAAAACAATGCTTGGGACCATTTGAGAAAGTGTTGTCGTTTAATTTATGAGTTATGATCAAGAAGTTCAGGTTAATTTCTGGTCCTCATGTTTGTAGAGAGATTGAGGTCGGTGAAGATCCTTTAGTGGACACAGGCATGCCATCATTAGGAGGTTCGGTGGTGGAGGAATCCGCCATACTTCTAACAAAGCCAAAAGTGGTTTTGGGTTGCCGAGACATAGGAGGACCGACAAGGGATGTCCAACGGCTTAAAAAGGCTTGTAGATCTAACAACCGGGTGGATCGAAAAGGCTAGAGAGAGAACCGGTCCGTAGAAGGATAGCCAACGGCTGAGGAAAAACAGGCAGTTGGAAGGCCTTGCAGGGAGGCCCCACTTCAAAAAAAAACATGGAATATGGCAGAAAGGCCTGTAGGGAGGCCGACTGAGGAGCGGCAGGAAGTTCCTAACGGCAGGAAGGTCGACAAGAAGAAACATAGGCCGTGTTGGAAGGATCAGCGGAACCATGTTGAGACATGGGTCGGCTGGAAGGATCGGTGACTGGAAGGTCCTAACTACAAGAGGACCGACAAGAATTCTGCAGGAGAAAACCTACTGGTGGCCGGCGGCTAGGGTGGAACCTCTAGGGTTGGAGTCATAGCTCCAATACATGTTGAATTTGTGCCTAGAGTAGCTTGAATTTTATTGATAGAAAGGAGGGGTATATATACACACTCACAAGGAAAGTAATAAAAACATAATAAAGAGAAATAGGAAAGGAAATAAAAATAGAATACAAAAAATAGGAAAGGAAAAAAAGCAGAATTTAATACAAATCATTGCAGTTAATACAAATCTCTGCATAATTCTAAGAGTAATAATTTGGGGACAGAGCCCAAGTAAGGCATCATTCTTATACTTTTTTAACATAAATATATACATTAGAGAACTTTCTTTTTTTTACTTGTTTTTCTAGTTGCAATTAATAAAATTTAATAGAAGTAATAATATATAATGTCATGACAATTGCCGAGCATTAAAAAAACGCAAACACCGAACTAAAATATATAAAGAAAGTTAACAAATAGGCATTAATAACATAGATCACTAGGTGTTTCAATGTGATTGAGATTCAAGCAGCAAATCGAATTTATCCATGCCAACCCAAATGACCAAAAATGAAGCTTGAATTTTTTTTTAATGAATTTTACTTGAAGGATTTTAAGGCAAAACTATTTTAGTTTAAAGAAAGATTTACATACGTACCACTCAATTCTTACATATTTACATATCTAATACCTAAACTTCAATTTTTACATACATACCACATTACCTATGCATGAAAATGTGTATTTCACCTTTTAAAAATTAAAATGGTGGTTTTTTTGGTGTGATATGAAATATTTTGGTGGTATAAACATGTAAAAGCAAAGTTTAGGTCTTAGATATGTTCATACATAAGAATTGGGTGGCATGTATGTGAAGGCCCCTTCTTTAAAACAAAAGTCAAATGAAAAAGCATTTGTCAGGTAGGATAACTTCTCCGCTTCACGAATAGGATCAAGAAGAGGCCTCTGTTCGGACGAAGGCATTGCAGGTGAAGCATTCCAAATTTGCCGCCACGAACTTCCATGCTCGGCCATGCGCTGGGAGAGCCTTCCTTTAGGAGGCCAATTGGGCTTTGTGGATTTGGCAGTGTGTTGCATAGACTTATCCTCAGTTTCATCACTCTCCCAGTCACCGGGTGAGATCCAGCGAATAAAATCTTCAAAAACGGAATCCGGGTTTGCAGCTTTGAAAGCAGACATATCTAATAAATTTTCAAGGGGGAAAAAAAAAAAGTAAATGGAAAAAAAATGAATCAAAAGAATTATAGCAAAAATAAAGTTTGGAGTTTAAATAAAAAAGTGGCATTTACATACATAACACCAATTTCTAATATATTTAAATATCTAACACCTAAAGTTTGTTTTATACATTTATAGCATCCCAAATCATTCATATGACATAAAAAATGCCACAAATTTTAAATTTTTAAAAAAGAAAATACACCTTTTCATGCATATGAAAGGTGGCATTTATGTAAAAATTGAGTTTAAGTGCTAGATATGTAAATACATAGGAATTGAGTGGTATGTATGTAAATTTTCCTGAATAAAAACCATAAAATAAAAAAATGAAAAAAAAATACAGAAATTCAAAAGCTGTGACTACTGATACATAAAGGACAATACTGACTGTCAAGGAAAAAGCTAAAATTCTTGCTGAATTAGCTATTGTGCGTGAATCTACACACACCATATACAAAATAATACTATATACAGAGGAGTTGAATAGCTTATTGTGCGAAATGCCTATTCGCAAAACCAACAAAAGAGAAGTTTCTGCACTAAGATACGACACAAAGGCCTTATCAAGTAACGATGATATAAGAACATGGCAAGGCCTAAATTTCTTGTCTAAACAAAAGAGAAAAGAACCAAAATAATCCCTTAACTTTTTGCAAGGGGACATGTTAGTCCCAGATTCTATAAAAGTATCAATTTAGTCCCGGGCTATTTTAATATGGGCTGAAGTAGTCTCCACAGAGGATTATTCCAGCCCCAATTTAAAGAGTTCCAGCCCCAATTTAAAGAGTTTGGTGACTAATTTGACATTTCTATAGAATCTGGGACTAAAATGACCCATGTAAACATTCAGGAGACTATTTTGACACTTTACTCCTAAGCAAAATAATGGTAGGAGGCAAGAAATTATGACAGTTGATAGATCTTTTTTCTTTCCCCAAACTAGAGAAACCCACCGCCAAAATCAATATAAAAATAAGTTAAGTATTGGAAAACAGAATTTCTTACCATAATAAAAAACTGTTTAAATTTGTTATAGATCAGAATCAGAAAAATGCCTTGCACCATCCATTTTATTTAAAATGGAAATAGAAGAAAGAGAGAAATTGCCAAAAAATTAGAAAAAAAAACAGAGAGAAGATAGGTCATTGGCATCCAAGAAGCAGTTTTATTATTACAGTACTGGCAAACCTGTTATCAACTTCACCTAGTCAGCAAGTAAAATATCTCAATGAAAAGTAAGCCTGAAAAATAAAACCAAAGTTGGTGCTGCGTATCATACCTGAAGATAATACATCTCTTTCCAGTTGACCTGATAAGCTCTACATGAATAAAAATTAGTAAATCTTTTAGCTTGCGTTCTATTACATTTTCAGGACAAATCAAAAGAAAAAACAAGCAAACAATGAAAGGAAGATTTACATAAATACCACTCAATTCATATATGTTTACATATCTAACACCTAAACTTCAATTTTTACATATATGCCACCTTACCTCTGAATGAAAAGGAGTATTTCAGTTTTTAACAGTTCAAATAGTGGTATTTTTTATGTGATGTGAAAATTTTGGGTTGCATAAATGTAAAAAGCAGAGTTTAGGTGTTAGATATGCAAATACATACAAATTGAGTGGTATGTACGTAAATGCCCCAACAATTAAACATTCCGAAGATCAACATGATATATGAAGGCAGTAGATATGATCAACATTTTGCTCAAGAATACTTTTAGAGACTATTTCTTGAGGATTGCTAACGGGTTGGCAAGCACTGACCTTTATTTTATCATTTCACGGTAGTTCAAGCGGGAAAAAAAAAAAAAAAAGCGGCACATTTAAAAAATAGCTACTAGTTTGCGTTCATAACTCATGAATGATATTAAAAAATTTGAAGAATCAGTTGAACTAATTCACATAAAAACAATAAAATAAGAAATAATAAAACAAGTCAGATGCCTAATACATTGCTAATATTAGTGATTAGGAAGGCAGAGGCTTT
Source organism: Phalaenopsis hybrid cultivar (assembly GCA_002079205.1). Classification (NCBI taxonomy): domain Eukaryota; kingdom Viridiplantae; phylum Streptophyta; class Magnoliopsida; order Asparagales; family Orchidaceae; genus Phalaenopsis; species Phalaenopsis hybrid cultivar. The sequence continues at coordinate 33,857 of JXCR01148053.1, forward strand.
GTTCAAACAAAAAGATAAATGTTTTTGACAACTAAAGCACATATGAAACAGTGAATTCATGCTCTAAATGTGAAATTTCCAGGAAGTATCACCGCAATTTAATGGTACTGACAAATATCCGAATCAGTGGTATTTTTTCATAGTGTATCATATAAGTCAATTTTATCATCTTTTTCTATAATAAAAGTTTTAACGAAGGTAAACTCCCCGGGAAGAGGAGAGGGAGAGAGAGAGGTGGGGCCAACATTCGAGCTACAGCCCTTTGAAATTGGCAATGATGAGTAAAGTTTTTTTTTTTTTTTTTAATTTTCAATATCTATTTTTGCATGGAAAACATGAAAGATCATAGAATGGACACAAGTTACATGAAAAGGAAATACATAAAACCAACTTGAACATTTTCAATACAAAAGTACCAAGCTGATATTCCATTCAATTCATAAAACCTGACCAAAGAAATCAATAGACAATAAAATTCAGGGTGTCAAATTTATTTAATATAAAAATTTTATGTAAAACAAGTCCAATTCCAGCAATGAATCTCTGGACACTACAACTGTCTGAATCTCATGACATTTCTAACTTAAAAATAATATGAAAAAAAATAAACTCACTGTTAAATTTCCAAATACTTCAGTTGCACGGAGTCTCTCTTCATGCATATCTTCTGTCATAGGTGGCGCATCCTAAACATTAGCCAAATAAGGACCATTCAAATTGTAGGTCAATGAAAGGCTATTAAGAAGGTGAGAATGAACAGAGAAAAAGATGTCATCAAAACCTGAATGATTGGAGAATGCATATTCTGAAATGAATGCAATAGCATCATAGACTCAACAACACCTGCTGAACCCTTCCTTTTATAATTTTTAGGTAGTAGATCCCCAGATCTGGTTTCATGACCTTGAATGCTAGAGCAAACCAAGGTTTCTTCTGAATCATGCTGAACAACAAGCTTTTGAGAACTGCATAGCCATTGTTTATAATCTTTCACTAGTCCGAAAAATAAAAAAGTGCATAAAAGTTTTACAAAATGCACGCATGAATACGATCACATTCACAGATAAATGCATCTAAATGTACAAAAAGTGGTTACATATTCAACTAAGAAAACACAAATAGCTATGTAAAGTTAAAAATTCCTAAGAAAGGAAATATGTTAAAGTTTTTCGCCATGTGCAAAGCAAGTTATTCTATTTTATAAATTTCATGAATATTTTAACAAATCTACCCCCGTTATGATAAAAGGTTAGCTTTATATTCTAGAACATTCAAGCTAGATGTGTGGTACAAGAACCAGTAAAGAGTTATATATTTTTCATGTATCTCTAGAAGATGACAGAACTAAAAAGAAAGCTATAGTTACCTACTCTAATTTTTATGCTACGATGGCTCAAGAAAGCACCAATTCTAGAGCCCTGCTAAAAGCATAAGAACCCCGGAGTAATTTTTCTTGACAAAGGTTGAATTTATTTTAGCCAAATTTCTTATGATTATAGTTTAAGCTTTATTTAGATCAATATGGGTGCAAATTCATCATTAATTTAACCTTCAAAATCACAAGAGGGCACCCTTGATTAAGGAGTCCACTTGAGCTCATTTTAGGCTCCGATTTAGTTATTATGGGTATAAATTTGATTGAATAAAAAATGATCGTCGATAAATACAAGAAAGATCACATGCTTTCGTCGTCTCGAGATTTCCCTCTAAAGCCCATGTAGACCAAGAAAGTAAATATGTAGATCTAGTTGTATATAGATTGAAGAGTCCTTATATCGATCCCACAGAGAACGAGTCAATTTTCAAAAAATGTGAAAATTCTAGTCTACTAATCCTTAGTTTGAAAGGTTGAAAGTTTGTGAAATTTTAAAAAATTTCTAAAATCCTAATTTTGCAAAATCCTAAATCTACAAGGTTATCTTTCTATGGTGAGAATCATGCTCACTTGACTTGAATCTTGTGAATCCTTAATATTCTTGCTCTGAATTTTCAATCTAAAATTGACAATTAGAGCAAATTAACGCGGGTGCGAAGAAACCCGCATGAACGGGACGTTGGTGTGGTAAGGCTCTCGTGCGAGCTAGAACAACAGACCGGCCACAATGAACACTGGAGACCGGTTCAAGGGGTTTCCGAGCCGAGCGGCCCGAGCGAGCCTCCTCACGAGGCGAGCGACTCCCACGCCTCTGTCCACCTTCCAGTTCTGCTTCTTCGTACGGAAGTATTTTAATGGCTATTTCTGGATTTTCTTACCTCCCCGCCTCTTCCTTTCATGTAGGAAGTTTCATTCTTTAGTTCTTTCCTTGCCTTCATCAATAGGAGTCTATATATTGTTGTTTTCAGAGTGTTATGGTAGTTTTTGTTGTGAAATGATTTCAGATTTTCTGTGTGAAATCCTTTTCCCTATTCTAGGGTTGTATCTGAGGAGGTGGTAGTGCTTCGGATGTATCCTACTCTGAGGTGTTGATTGTATCTCTTCTTTCATCTTCCCTACTCCATCTTTTCCACTTGCCTTAGCAGCCGACTATCCCCAACAGCTCCCCCCTACGCTGTCAACGTCGTATCTGCCGCAATAACTTGCTATCCAACTCTTTCCCCTCCACTTTTCCTTGCAGCCAGCCGTTCCAACTGTTGTTCCGTTGCTCCCAGCTACTACCCCACCTTCCCACCAACCTCCACCACCCTTGGGATACACTCTTGAGATGTTTGTTTGTGCGTTGGTGTTTTGGTAATGTTATTTCCAGTTTACGTATGTTGTAACCCTCTTTTCTTGTTAATAAAAGTTGATTTTTTTCTGATTTTGTCTTTCTCCTCTTGTATCACAAATACTCCTTACTCCATTAGTAAACATTAAGTGGTGGAAACTTTTATTACATTAAGTTTTCTTATCCAGACAAAGTTTCCCAGGAATCTTTTTAGTCTCCTATTATATTGCAATCTCCTACTAATAACACTCTTATCCCACTATGTGATTGAGTGTTATCCTACTCGTTCTTCTAGTCTACGGTAAGCAATCCAAGATCACATGGAGTTTTAACATTTCAATTAGTTCAAATTAAAACTAAAGAAAGATCATAAATAAAAACACACCAGAATGCAATTAAATCCCAAATAATCTCAAAGAAATCACATGAATAGAATACAATTCATCACAAATCCAAATCAAAGAAGTATAGAGAAATTAGTTCCTAAACATGTTGAGAGAAAACCAAGTAAATTTCATTGAAATCAAAAGGAACAAGTGTTTACAAAGAAGAACAATCAAACCCAATAATAATTCCTTTGTTCCACCGTAATCCTTCCTCTTACAATTATATCGAACGGATTAATTCTCTCTTACAATGCAGTAAACACGCTCACTAAACTATCTAAAATACTCGCACACACCCACTCCCAATATCCTCCAATCCTTCGGGCGTTGGGTTTTCACCTCCTTGGTCTCAAGCGCATAGGAAACTTCTCTTAAGACACCTAGGCACCTAGACGCTAGCAACGGGCATTGGGTTTCCAGCTCCTTTGGCATTCACGCAAGCTAGATCGATCTTCTTCGGACACCCAGACGCTCAATTGGGCGCTTATGCACCTAATTGGGTGTCTACTTTCCAGGATTTTTGTTTGTGATGTGGGGGGCGNTGTGAATCTACACACACCATATACAAAGCAATACTATATACAGATGAGTTGAATAGCTTATAGTGCGCAATGCCTATTCGCAAAACCAACAAAAGAGAAGTTTCTGTACTAAGATACGACACAAAGGCCTTATCAAGTAAGGATGATAACATGGCAAGGCCTAAATTTCTTGTATAAACAAAAGAGAAAAGAACCAAAATAATCCCTTAACTTTTTGCAAGGGGACATGTTAGTCCCAGATTCTATAAAAGTATCAATTTAGTCCCCGGGTTATTTTAATATGGGCTGAAGTAGTCTCCACAGAGGATTATTCCAGCCCCAATTTAAAGAGTTTGGTGACTAATTTGACACTATTATAGAATCTGGGACTAAAATGACCCATGTAAACATTCAGGAGATTATTTTGACACTTTACTCCTAAAAAAAATAATGGTAGGAGGCAAGAAATTATGACAGTTGATATATCTTTTTTCTTTCCCCAAACTAGAGAAACCCACCGCCAAAATCAATATAAAAATAGGTGAAGTATTGGAAAACAGAATTTCTTACCATAATAAAAAACTGTTTAAATTTGTTATAGATCAGAATCAGAAAAATGCCTTGCACCATCCATTTTATTTAAAATGGAAATAGAAGAAAGAGAGAAATTGCCAAAAAATTAGAAAAAAAAACAGAGAGAAGATAGGTCATTGGCATCCAAGAAGCAGTTTTATTATTACAGTACTGGCAAACCTGTTATCAACTTCACCTAGTCAGCAAGTAAAATATCTCAATGAAAAGTAAGCCTGAAAAATAAAACCAAAGTCGGTGCTGCGTATTATACCTGAAGATAATATATCTCTTTCCAGTTGACCTGATAAGCTCTACATGAATAAAAATTAGTAAATCTTTTAGCTTGCGTTCTATTACATTTTCAGGACAAATCAAAAGAAAAAACAAGCAAACAATGAAAGGAAGATTTACATAAATACCACTCAATTCATATATGTTTACATATCTAACACCTAAACTTCAATTTTTACATATATGCCACCTTACCTCTGAATGAAAAGGAGTATTTCAGTTTTTAACAGTTCAAATAGTGGTATTTTTTATGTGATGTGAAAATTTTGGGTTGCATAAATGTAAAAAGCAGAGTTTAGGTGTTAGATATGCAAATACATACAAATTGAGTGGTATGTACGTAAATGCCCCAACAATTAAACATTCCGAAGATCAACATGATATATGAAGGCAGTAGATATGATCAACATTTTGCTCAAGAATACTTTTAGAGACTATTTCTTGAGGATTGCTAACGGGTTGGCAAGCACTGACCTTTATTTTATCATTTCACGGTAGTTCAAGCGGGAAAAAAAAAAGAAAATGCGGCACATTTAAAAAATAGCTACTAGTTTGCGTTCATAACTCATGAATGATATTAAAAAATTTGAAGAATCAGTTGAACTTAATTCACATAAAAACAACAAAATAAGAAATAATAAAACAAGTCAGATGCTAATACATTGCTAATATTAGTGATTAGGAAGGCAGAGGCTTTGTTCAAACAAAAAGATAAATGTTTTTGACAACTAAAGCACATATGAAACAGTGAATTCATGCTCTAAATGTGAAATTTCCAGGAAGTATCACCGCAATTTAATGGTACTGACAAATATCCGAATCAGTGGTATTTTTTCATAATGTATCATATAAGTCAATTTTATCATCTTTTTCTACAATAAAGTTTTAACGAAGGTAAACTCCCTGGGAAGAGGAGAGAGAGAGAGAGAGGTGGGGCCAACATTAGAGCTACAGCCCTTTGAAATTGGCAATGATGAGTAAAGTTTTTTTTTTTTTTTTAATTCTCAATATCTATTTTTGCATGGAAAACATGAAAGATCATAGAATGGACACAAGTTACAACATAAGGAAATATATAAAACCAACTTGAACATTTTCAATACAAAAGTACCAAGCTGATATTCCATTCAATTCATAAAACCTGACCAAAGAAATAAATAAATAATAAAATTCAGGGTGTCAAATTTATTTAATATAAAAAATTTATGTAAAACAAGTCCAATTCCAGCAATGAATCTCTGGATACTACAACAGTCTGAATCTCATGACATTTCTAACTTAAAATAATATGAAAAAAAAAATAAACTCACTGATAAATTTCCAAATACTTCAGCTGCACGGAGTCTCTCTTCATGCATATCTTCTGTCATAGGTGGCGCATCCTAAACATTAGCCAAATAAGGACCNAAGTTCAAATAGTGGTATTTTTCTATGTGATGTGAAAATTTTGGGTTGCATAAATGTAAAAAAGCAGAGTTTAGGTGTTAGATATGCAAATACATACAAATTGAGTGGTATGTACGTAAATGCCCCAACAATTAAACATTCCGAAGATCAACATGATATATGAAGGCAGTAGATATGATCAACATTTTGCTCAAAAATACTTTTAGAGACTATTTCTTGAGGATTGCTAACGGGTTGGCAAGCTCTGACCTTTATTTTATCATTTCACGGTAGTTCAAGCCAAAAAAAAAAAAAAAAGCGGCACATTTAAAAAATAGCTACTAGTTTGCGTTCATAACTCATGAATGATATTAAAAAATTTGAAGAATCAGTTGAACTAATTCACATAAAAACAATAAAATAAGAAATAATAAAACAAGTCAGATGCCTAATACATTGCTAATATTAGTGATTAGGAAGGCAGAGGCTTTGTTCAAACAAAAAGATAAATGTTTTTGACAACTAAAGCACATATGAAACAGTGAATTCATGCTCTAAATGTGAAATTTCCAGGAAGTATCACCGCAATTTAATGGTACTGACAAATATCCGAATCAGTGGTATTTTTTCATAGTGTATCATATAAGTCAATTTTATCATCTTTTTCTATAATAAAAGTTTTAACGAAGGTAAACTCCCCGGGAAGAGGAGAGGGAGAGAGAGAGGTGGGGCCAACATTCGAGCTACAGCCCTTTGAAATTGGCAATGATGAGTAAAGTTTTTTTTTTTTTTTTTATTCTCAATATCTATTTTTGCATGGAAAACATGAAAGATCATAGAATGGACACAAGTTACATGAAAAGGAAATACATAAAACCAACTTGAACATTTTCAATACAAAAGTACCAAGCTGATATTCCATTCAATTCATAAAACCTGACCAAAGAAATCAATAGACAATAAAATTCAGGGTGTCAAATTTATTTAATATAAAAATTTTATGTAAAACAAGTCCAATTCCAGCAATGAATCTCTGGACACTACAACTGTCTGAATCTCATGACATTTCTAACTTAAAAATAATATGAAAAAAAATAAACTCACTGTTAAATTTCCAAATACTTCAGTTGCACGGAGTCTCTCTTCATGCATATCTTCTGTCATAGGTGGCGCATCCTAAACATTAGCCAAATAAGGACCATTCAAATTGTAGGTCAATGAAAGGCTATTAAGAAGGTGAGAATGAACAGAGAAAAAGATGTCATCAAAACCTGAATGATTGGAGAATGCATATTCTGAAATGAATGCAATAGCATCATAGACTCAACAACACCTGCTGAACCCTTCCTTTTATAATTTTTAGGTAGTAGATCCCCAGATCTGGTTTCATGACCTTGAATGCTAGAGCAAACCAAGGTTTCTTCTGAATCATGCTGAACAACAAGCTTTTGAGAACTGCATAGCCATTGTTTATAATCTTTCACTAGTCCGAAAAATAAAAAAGTGCATAAAAGTTTTACAAAATGCACACATGAATATGATCGCATTCACTGATAAATGCATCTAAATGTACAAAAAGCGGTTACATATTCAACTGGGAAAACACAAATAGCTATGTAAAGTTAAAAATTCCTAAGAAAGGAAATATGTTAAAGTTTTTCGCCATGTGCAAAGCAAGTTTTTCTATTTTAGAAATTTCATGAATATTTTAACAAATCTACCTCCATTGTGATAAAAGGTTAGCTTTATATTCTAGAACATTCAAGCTAGATGTGTGGTACAAGAACCAGTAAAGAGTTATATATTGTTCACGTATCTCTAGAGGATGACAGAGCTAAAAAGAAAGCTATAGTTAACTACTCTAATTTTTATGCTACGATGGCTCAAGAAAGCACCAATTCCAGAGACCTGCTAAAAGCATAAGAACCCAGGAGTAATTTTTCTTGACAAAGGTTGAATTTATTTTAGCCAAATTTCTTGTGATTATAGTTTAAGCTTTATTTAGATCAATATGGGTGCAAATTCATCATTAATTTAACCTTCAAAATCACAAGAGGGCACCCTTGATTAAGGAGTCCACTTTAGCTCATTTTAGGCTCCGATTTAGTTAATATGGGTATAAATTTGATTGAATGAAAAATGACCGTTGATAAATACAAGAAGGATCACATGCTTTCGTCGTCTCGAGATTTCCCTCTAAAGCCCATGTAGACCAAGAAAGTAAAGATGTAGATCAAGTTGTATATAGATTGAAGAGTCCTTATATCCCACAGAGAACGAGTCAATTTTCAAAAAATGTGAAAATTCTAGTCTACTAATCCTAGTTTGAAAGGTTGAAAGTTTGTGAAATTTTAAAAAATTTCTAAAATCCTAATTTTGTAAAATCCTAAATCTACAAGGTTATCTTTCTATGGTGAGAATCATGCTCACTTGACTTGAATTTTGTGAATCCTTAATATTCTTCCTCTGAATTTTCATTCTAAATTTGACAATTAGAGCAAATTAACGCGGGTGCGAAGAAACCCGCGTGAACAGGACGTTGGTGCGGGAAGGCTCTCGCATGAGCTAGAACAATAGACCGGCCCCGATGAACACTGGAGACCGGTCCAAGGGGTTCCCGAGCCAAGCGGCCCGAGCGAGCCTCCTCACGAGGCGAGCGGCCTTCCGCGCCTTTGTCCATCTTCCAGTTCTGCTTCTTCGTATAGAAGTATTTTAATGGCTATTTCTGGATTTTCTTACCTCCCCGCCTCTTCCTTTCGTGTAGGAAGTTTCCTTCTTTAGTTATTTCTCTGCCTTCATCAATGGGAGTCTATATATTGTTGTTTTCAGAGAGTTATGGTAGTTTTTGTTGTGAATTGATTTCAGATTTCCTGTGTGGAATCTTTTTCCCTATTCTAGGGTTGTATCTGAGGAGGTGGTAGTGCTTCGATGTATCCTACTCTGAGGTGTTGATTGTATCTCTTCTTTCATCTTCCCTACTCCATCTCCTCCACTTGCCTTAGCCGCCGACTATCCCCAACCGCTTCCCCCTACGCTGTCAACCCCGTTTATGCTGCAATAACTTGTTATCCCACTCTTTCCCCTCCACTTTTCCTTGCAGCCAGCAGTTCCAACTGTTGTTTCGTTGCTCCCAGCTACTACCCCACCTTTCCCACCACCCTTGGGATACACTCTTGAGATGTTTGTTTGTGCGTTGGTGTTTTGGTAATGTTATTTCCAGTTTATGTATGTTGTAACCCTCTTTTCTTATTAATAAAATTTGATTTTTTCTGGTTTTGTCTTTCTCCTCTTGTATCACAAATACTCCTTACTCCAGTAAACATTAAGTGGTGGAAACTTTTATTACAATTAAGTTTTCTTAACCAAACAAAGTTTCCCAAGGAATCTTTTTAGTCTCCTATTATATTGCGATCTCCTACTAATAATACTCTTATCCCACTATGTGATTGAGTGTTATTCTACTCGTTCTTCTAGTCTACGGTAAGTAATCCAAGATCACATGGAGTTTTAACATTTCAATTAGTTCAAATTAAAACTAAATTGTTAAAAAAAACACACCAAAATGCAATTAAATCCCAAATAATCTCAAAGAAATCACATGAATAGAATACAATTCATCACAAATCCAAATCAAAGAAGTATAGAGAAATTAGTTCCTAAACATGTTGAGAGAAAACCAAGTAAATTTCATTGAAATCAAAAGGAAAAAGTGTTTACAAAGAAGAACAATCAAACCCAATAATAATTCTTTTGTTCCAACGTAATCCTTCCTCTTACAAGTATCTCGACTGGATTAGTTCTCTCTTACAATGCAGTAAACACGCTCACTAAACTATCTAAAATACTCGTAGACACCCACTCCCAATATCCTCCAATCCTTCGAGCATTGGGTTTTCACCTCCTTGGTCTCAAGCGCATAGGAAACTTCTCTTAAGACACCTAGGCACCTAGGCGCTAGCAACAGGCATTGGGTTTCCAGCTCCTCTGGCATTCACGCAAGCTAGATCGATCTTCTTCGGACACCCAGGCGCTCAATTGGGCGCTTATGCACCTAATTGGGTGTCTACTTTCCAGGATTTTTGTTTGTGATGTGGGGGGCGCGGGGGGAGGCACCAGTCCAAGACTTAGCATCTATTTTTGCTCCTGATGATACCCAATGTTGTCTTCTTACATGTAAACTGCATATACAGATATATCACGAAAAAGCATAAAAATGACAAATAATAAAGAAAACATAAGAAATGACACAACATATTTTCTACACATCACCCACTCACTACTCACTATATACAAACAAGCAACCACTTTCTCATTCATCAGCCTTTAAACCGCCGACAAAAAATCCCTCTTAACCACAGCTCCCTCACGTCATATACCATCTGCATCTCTTCGTCCTCTATAATAACATATGTGTCATACCTAAATAAGCCAACAACTTCCCCAACTCTTCATTGTCTTGCTGATCTCCCTCACCTTTAGGCTCAAATTCCTCGCCAAATATAAGAAATGGCCTACTCATATGAACAGCTACGCTACCACTTCTATCTATCTATAATTTTTTTTACCGCAACAAAATTTATTATGACAATTTCACAAGAAAAGATATCTTATATTATTTTGTGTGCAAATACATGAAAGACTGTGTACATTTTTTTAAATGTGATAGTTTTAAAGGCCCCAATCACACAGTTTGAAGCACAACTATGCATGGTGATAGGCCCAACACTTTCCGAACGCCAGTTGAAGTGTTTGAAATGGCAACTATGCATGGTGGCAAGCCCAATGCTTCCCGAACACTACCTATGTGAGGGAGATATTGAAATGCTTCTAAAATGAACAAACTCAAATGAATATAATGTGATAAAATATAAAAAAGAAGTTTTTCCAAAGTGGAAAATCAAAAAATCAAAATCAAAATGAACACTTGAAAAGTTGCACTATTGATAAGTACTCTTAACCCTATCCCACGACTTATTGAAGAAAGAGATATGATAACAATGTTAACATGAGACTTCTAGTCAAGATTTCCATTAGAGATAAGAGCAACTGTAGTGTGGCGTCATGCTTAGGGATGTATGTCACATTCTATCAGATCGATTGCAAAATTATGACAATAGTACGCCTAGTAAAACACCTCATTTAATAAGAATAGGAAGCATAATGTCTTCTTGCCCTTAAAGGAATCAACAGTGATGATTACTCGGGTAGAGATGAGGTGTAATGCTTGCACTATATTTTCGCATGAATTGAGGGAGGCGGCAGTGGTACTAGCATTGGAGAGCATAGAGAAAAATGAGACAGAAGAGTTAACACCTAAGGCAATGCAGTCTTTGCAAGAGGAGTTTCAAGATATTCTGACTAGCATCCCATCACCTGAACTATCACCTCTATGGTAGCTTCAACATGTCATATATTCCATCTCAAGGGTCGGTGTTCCCCCAACGACCAACATACAAAATGCAACCAGTGGAGTATGAAGAGTTCTAGAAATTGATAGAGGATCTTATTGCTCAGGGATTAGTTCCTGAGAGTATTAGTCAAACCAGCTTTAATTGTGCTCAAGAAAGATAGATAATGTCAAATGTGCACTGATAATAGAGCTGTCAATAAGATCACCATCAACTATAGGCTCACCATCTTACGACTAAACGGCTTATCAGATCAATTATATCAACTAGCATATTTTCCTAGATTGGTTTACACAATATTTATCATGAAATTCGAATGAGACCCAACAATATGTATAAGATCGCCTTCAAGCTATAGGATATATATATATATATATATAAAGACAATCATGAATTTTAGCTTGTCTGATGCTCCAAGTGCTTTTATGTAATTGATGAATCAGATTTTTAAAGTCATCAAGAAATTTATTGACACTACTCTACGGCACCTAGAGGTGTTCAGGAATAGGATTTAGCGAGGAGGCAGTTGTGGGATAGCAAGGAAAGGATAATATGAGAGGCCAACGATAATTGGAAGGGGATAAGCGATGTTCGGCGGCTATCCAAGTTAAAAACAGGAAATCAAACGACAAACAATGAAGTACGGTCGGCGAGGGGGACCCACCACTTGTTCCTGAGCAAGCTACATACACACCACTTGCAAGAGAAAAATGATACAACACTCTGAAGAGCATAAGTTTAAAGAGGTATCTCTTAAAATACATAAAATAGAAGATAAAGTCTCAAAGCAAAAATATGACACATAAATAGAGTTCTAATAAAAAATAACTCTAATTAGGAATAAAGAAATAAAAATAAGGGTCTCCAAGACATGTAACAGCCAAAAAGAGCAAATTTTCCTCTAAAGTTGCGAACGAGAAGAGAAACATGTGGGTTGTCCATCTGTGATCACGAGAGTGCCTAATTCCATGATATGCGGAATCTCACAATCGTTGGATCGCGAAACTTTCGATTGAACGATCCTGCGTGAAGCTCCTGCATCGTTTTCCCCGACTAGGAGAAACTTCCTCTTTGGAAGAACCTGGATCTCATTGTCGGGTCTTATTTCTCACAAAACACATGAAATGATTTCCAAAATTGTGGTTCACTGCTACTATCTGGCGATTTATTCGTGAGTGCACTATTGAACTGAATTGAAATTTAATATCCAGCTTACTTCATAAAATCTTTCATACAATGTTTAAAATATTTCCATCTTTGTCTGAAGTGATTGTATATTGGACCTATCTCCGTAGAGGTTGCTTTGTGACCGCTATCAACTCATCAAACTCATCACCTTTTTGGATCATCAATGCTAATCTTATCGGTGCTTCTCAAGGCCTGCAAAAAGATTATCTGTGATACCCGTCCTTAAACTTTGTATGAATGCCCATCACCTTGAACTTCTTCTAAGGCAAGATTATAATGCACCTACCATCTATGGTGAATGAATGTGCTATTATAATATGTGCAATATGATGATACAACCAAGGATGACCTAGTACGATGTGACATGCATCCATCGGTACCACTTCAAATCTCACTTGTTTCTGAAACTTGTCTCCAATAAAATTCCATAAGACATCTATCAACTGTGATATTATTCTCTTTCTTCAATCAAGACAGAGAATAAGATTGGGTATGCTTTTGTGTGACCAAATTGAACTTATCGATCATATGGGTAGACACCACATTCTTACATTTGTGTGGATCGATGATAAGATAGCACAATTTTTTGTTCACGGTGCAACATTTATAAGAGAAGTTGTAGAACCATTATTGCTTCCACATGGGTTGTCTGAAGAATCCATCAAACAAATAGCATCTTTTCCTCATCTGCAAAAGCTAATACTCTTCTATGAAATCCTCATTTTCTACCATGCCAATGTACGTTCTTCAAATGCTCCCTGCTCAATGAGAGAGATCACAATTTTATTTGGGAAATTGATCGCAATGTGTCCTTGCTAGGATTTATTTGGAAGTGCTAGTGGATTTCCCTTTTCTCCACTCTAGATTAATTTCTCCTACAACGGGGTTTGCGTCGGTGCTCCATTAGGTGTGCTCTTGCTGCCTAAACCAGGAATGAACCTTGTATGTAAGGTGTCACAGTCAACTCATGGTGTTCCAGCTTCTCCAACTTCAAAACTAAGGTTTGTACATTGAGTAGAAGTCAATACTGTTGCATCTGCAACAAATTACTTATAGGTGGCCTCAGTCCTCCAGTATACATCATCATTGTGTGCTCCTCTAGTTCCACCAATTAACATTTTAGCATTAGTTGATCAAATTCAGCTTNCAAACCGCCGAAAAAAAATCCCTCTTAACCACAACTCCCTCACATCATATACCATCTGCATCTCTTTGTCCTCCATGATAACAAATGTGTCATACCTCAATAAGCCAACAGCTTCCCCAACTCTTCATTGTCTTGCTGATCTCCCTCACCTTTAGGCTCAAATTCCTTGCCAACAATAAGAAATGGTCTACTCAGATGAAAAGCTACACTACCACTTCTATCTATCTAATTTTTTTTTACCGCAACAAAATTTATTATGACAATTTCACAAGCAAAGATATCTTATATTATTTTGTGTGCAAATACATGAAAGACTGTGTACATTTTTTTAAATGTGATAGCTTTAAAGGCCCCAATCACACTATTTGAAACACAACTATGCATGGTGATAGGCCCAACACTTTCCGAACACCAGTTGAAGTGTTTGAAACGGCAACTATGCATGGTGGCAAGTCCAATGCTTCCCGAACACTACCTATGTGAGGGAGATATTGAAATGCTTCTAAAATGAACAAACTCAAATGAATATAATGTGATAAAATATAAAAAAGAAGGTTTTCCAAAGTGGAAAATCAAAAAATCAAAATCAAAATGAGCACTTGAAAAGTTGCACTATTGATAAGTACTCTTAACCCTATCCCATGACTTATTGAAGAAAGAGATATGAGAACAATGTTGACATGAGACTTCTAGTCGAGATTTCCATTAGAGATAAGAGCAACTGTAGTGTGGCGTCATGCTTAGGGATGTATGTCACATTCTATCAGATCGATTGCAAAATTATGACAATAGTACGCCTAGTAAAACACCTCATTTAATAAGAATAGGAAGCATAATGTCTTCTTGCCCTTAAAGGAATCAACAGTGATGATTACTCGGGTAGAGATGAGGTGTAATGCTTGCACTATATTTTCGCATGAATTGAGGGAGGCGGCAGTGGTACTAGCATTGGAGAGCATAGAGAAAAATGAGACAGAAGAGTTAACACCTAAGGCAATGCAGTCTTTGCAAGAGGAGTTTCAAGATATTCTGACTAGCATCCCATCACCTGAACTATCACCTCTATGATAGCTTCAACATGTCATATATTCCATCTCAAGGATCGATGTTCCCCCACCGACCAACATACAAAATGCAACCAGTGGAGTATGAAGAGTTCTAGAAATTGATGGAGGATCTTATTGATCGGGGATTAGTTCCTGAGAGTGTTAGTCAAACCAGCTTTGATTGTGCTCAAGAAAAATAGATTATGTCAAATGTGCACTAATAATAGAGTTGTCAATAAGATCACCATCAACTATAGACTCACCATCTTACGACTAAACGGCTTATCGGATCAATTATATCAACTAGCATCTTTTCCTAGATTGGTTTACACAATATTTACCATGAAATTCGAATGAGACCCAACAATCCGTATAAGATAGCCTTCAAGATATAGGATATATATATATATATATATATAAAGACAATCATGAATTTTAGCTTGTCCAATGCTCCAAGTGCTTTTATGAAATTGATGAATCAGATTTTTAAAGTCATCGAGAAATTTATTGACACTACTCTAGGGCACCTAGAGGTGTTTAGGAATAGGATTTAGCAAGGAGGCAGTTGTGGGATAGCAAGGAAAGGATAATATGAGAGGCCAACGATAATTGGAAGGGGATAAGCGACGTTCGACGGCTATCCAAGTTAAAAACAAGAAATCAAACGACAAACAATGAAGTACGGTCGGCGAGGGGGACCCGCCACTTGTTCTTGATCAAGCTACATACACACCACTTGCAAGAGAAAAATGATACAACACTCTGAAGGGCACAAGTTTAAAGAGGCATCTCTTAAAATACATAAAATAGAAGATAAAGTCTCAAGGCAAAAATACGACACATAAATAGAGTCCTAACAGAAAATAACTCTAATTAGGAATAAAGAAATAAAAATAAGGGTCTCCAAGACATGTAACAGCCAAAAATAGCAAATTTTCCTCTAAAGTAGCGAACGACAAGAGAAACATGTGGGTTGTCCATCTGTGATCACGAGAGTGCCTGATTCTGTCATATGCGGAATCTCACAATCGTTGGATCGCGAAACTTTCGATCGAACGATCCTGCGTGAAGCTCCTGCATCGTTTTCCCCGACTAGGAGAAACTTCCTCTTTGGAAGAACCTGGATCTCATTGTCGGGTCTTATTTCTAATAAAACACATGAAATGATTTCCAAAATTGTGGTTCACTTCTACTATCTGGCTAGTTGTTCGTGAGTAGACTACTGAACTGAATTGAAATTTAATATCCAGCTTACTTCATAAAATCTTTCATACAATGTTTAAAATATTTCCATCTCTGTCTAAAGTGATTATATATTGGACCTGTCTCAGTAGAGGTTGCTTTGTGACCGCTATCAACTCATCAAACTCATCACCTTTTTGGACCATCAATGCTAATCTTATCGGTGCTTCTCTCAAGGCCTGCAAAAAGATTATCTGTAATACCCGTCCTTAAACTTTGTATGAATGCCCATCACCTTGAACTTCTTCCAAGGCAAGATTACAATGCACCTACCATCTTTGGTGAATGAATGTGCTATTATAATATGTGCAATATGATGATACAACCAACGATGACCTAGTACGATGTGACATGCATCCATGGGTACCACTTCAAATCTCACTTGCTTCTGAAACTTGTCTCCAATAAAATTCCATTAGACATCTATCAACTGTGATATTATTCTCTTTTTTCAATCAAGACAGAGAATAAGATTGGGTATGCTTCTGTGTGACCAAATTGAACTTGTTGATCTATGGGTACACACCACATTCTTACATTTGTGGATCGATGATAAGATAGCACCATTTTTTGTTCACGGTGCAACATTTATAAGAGAAGTTGTAGAACCATTATTTCTTCCACGTGGGTTGTCTGAAGAATCCATCAAACAAATAGCATATTTTCCTCACCTGCAAAAGCTAATACTCTTCTATGAAATCCTCATTTTCTACCATGCCAATGTACATTCTTTAAATGCTCCCTGCTCAATGAGAGATATCACAATTTTATTTGGGCAATCGATCGCAATGTGTCCTTGCTAGGATTTATTTGGAAGTGCTAGTGGCTTTCCTTTTTCTCCACTCTAGATTAATTTCTCCTACAACGGGGTTTGCGTTGGTGCTCCACTAGGTGTGCTCTTGCTTCCTAAACCAGGAATGAACCTTGTATGTAAGGTGTCGCGGTCAACTCATGGTGTTCCAGCTTCTCCACCTTCAAAACTAAGGTTTGTACATTGAGTAGAAGTCAATACAACTGTATCTGCAACACATTACTTATAGGTGGCCATGTCCTCCAATATACATCATCATTGTGTGCTCCTCTAGTTCCACCAATTAACATTTTAGCATTAGTTGATCAAATTCAGCTTACTCTTTCACAAAAGAATCTTTCCAGCGCAAATTGTAAAATTTATGAACATATTATGTCAATAATACATGGGAACATATTTGTGTTGTATCATTCATCTATAAGACCGTATGGTAATCTTATCCTTTCCTACCGTCATTAAAGAGCTTCATGTTCTACCACCACATGGAAGCACCTTCCTTAGCTTAACAACGGCTAGCTTCACTATTATGTTAAGTACTCAACGACACTATGTGAAGCCACTTGATAAACTTGTCCACATCCATGAGACCATCAAAATCCGGGAAGTCGATCTTCTCTCCAAAATCCTAGCTTCTTTAATATTCCATGTTAAATTGTCGGTTTATTAAATCATTACTGGAAACTTCCTAATGAAAGTGATTCACTTCCTCCTCTCAATCTGATAAGTCACCGTTGTGACTATGGAAGATCACTTTAGGATGTCTCCTCTCAAAGGTGATAAGCTTTTCATGTAGTAGGAGAAATTTTCACTACATATTCTCCTTAGTAAGTTCATGGATATCTTTCTCAGAACTTCTCGTAGGCGGTATTATGCATTTTCTCTCGAATAGAGTTTCAACTAAAATAGGATTGCAAGTCAAAGGTTTGTCATCTCGTTCACTACGTCAACTTGAAATTTTGCCTTTTTTGGTTGTCCCCTTTATTTCTTGTTTATTTATTGCTAATTAGGGTTATTTTTTATTAGGATCCTATTAATTTGTTGTATTTACTATTTTGAGACTTTAGCTTTTGTTTTATGTATTTTAGAGTTTCTTGTCTGATTTTTTGCTCTCTTAAATGTTGTATTCTCTTCATTTTGCAAGTGATGTGTTGGTAGTTTGCTCATGAATAGGTGGTTGACCTCTCTCGTCGTGTGTACTCTGTTTGCCCTTTGATTCGCTATTTTCAGCTAGGACAGCCATCGAACATCGCTTATCCCCTTCAACATGTCATCGATCACCCATATTCTTCTTCCCTTGCTATCCCACAATCACGTTCTCACTAAATCTTGTTTCTAAACATCTTCTTTCTAAACATCTTCTAAGAGCCCTAGAACGGTATCATCTGGTATCAAAACCCAACAAACTCTGGAATTTTAGGGACTTCTCTTTCTTGCTTCCAAACAAACAATCCAAACAACCTAACCTAACATCCCCACAAAAAAAAAACCTTCAACATATCCTAATTATTTCAACCACAATTCCTAGCCCTAACAACTAAGTTTTCAAAAGTGAAAGACCCGTGATCTAGTGATTACATGTTTTTGCCAGTGTCTAACTTCATTCGATAGAAATTTTATTAGAAACTTTAATTTTATAGCAATACCACTAACAGTGTTCCTCAAAGAAGACAGATTTGCATGATCAGAAAGGCATGGGTATGGGTTTATTATGATGCATTCTAGGCCTTTCTACATTTTAATCAGGTGTTTAAGTTTGAGTGTGATGCCTCTATGATACACCAAAAATATATGCATGTTTAGATTCATATTTTATACTCATTTTTGATGATATTGAACTTTAATGTAAGATATTTTTATGTTTTCTTACAGGTTGTTAAATTTTAGGACTTCAAGCAAAAATAATGAAATTTGGAACAAAATTGAAGAAGTAAAAATTTGTCCGTTTGACAAAGAGCATCGAATTAAATTGCGGAACGCTGGCGCCGATGGCGTCAATGTCGGTTCAACCCCTGTTTCTAGAAGATTCGACAAATTTGGACACTTTTTCAAGAGTTTTTGGAGGTACCTATTGGGGAACCGGCTCTAGGCTTTATTTGGGGCCAAAATTGATCAGAAAAGTGACTCTTCCTGACATTTCATCACCCCAATTCAACATTCTACGCATCACACATTCTTCCATTTTTCATTTCACAACCATTTAGAGACCATTGTTATGATAATTTAGAGTTTTGTGGTGAGATTAAGTGTGAACTTCTCTCTAAGAGTGTTGGAGAAGGATAAAAGTGAGAGATTTCTTCTTCCTTCATTTCCTAGAAAAGGCTACAAAGAATTTGTTTTGAGAAAAAGTTTCGGATAAATATTATTAGTTTATTAGTGTTGTATGAACTTTCTTTTATATATGCAATTTGTGTTTTGTTTTATCTTTCTTATGAAGTCTGAGTAGTTTACTTTCTCTTTCTCCATACTCTGAGATATGGTGAAATGAAAAGATAATATGGATGTGTCAATATTAAAATATAAAATAAATTGTGATGATTTTTCAACTCCGAACTTAATTTACTTTTCGTCAATATTAAATTATAAAATAAATTGTGATGATTTTTCAACTCTGAACTTAATTTACTTTTTGATCTGGCTAATTGATTTTCTATAACACTGTATCAGGGTAGAGAATTAAAATTGCTCCTATTTGACACAATACATATTTGAGCAATTTATCTCATCTCAATTTACATATTTCTCACATAAGAAATTTTCATCACATAAACATAGTTTAATAGTTTAGTAGTTACTGTTTAAAGTTTGTATTTCAATTTTGTTAGTAGTTAAATAATTTAGTTCTGATAATATCTCAACATTCGAAATTAGTGACACTAATCTCATTTTGACTTTCTGTGAATTTCCTAGAAAATTTATCATTTCAAATTTAAACATTTCTCGAGGGATCGATATTTGGGGCTTAAATAGAAAGTCTTTTATTACTTGATAACAATACGTATACTTGCGTAGAATCCCAATATTATTGCTTAAATTTTTAATTCATAAAATATTGCATCAAGCTTTTGACACTGTTTCATAGCGGAGTCAACTATATAATTTTTACACAACTATATTAACCGGGATCACTCTACCATAAGAATTGAGCTATAGAGTCAGGGTGGGCACTCCATCTCTTCTTTAGTCAAAATTTGAATAACTTTGGGCAAAAGTATTACAACTATAACAAGGCAATTTAATCCATTGTAAGAACCCTCAATAATTGGAGCTATTATGTACTGGTTAATGAGTTCATCCTCTATACTGATCGCATGGCCCTAAGATTCTTACATAGTCAAAATAAACCAAAGAGCGAACATGTCTCTTGAGTTCTCCATTTAGGGTTGTTGATTCACCGAGTCGTCATTTCTTGTTGATTACTATTATGCAATCCAAGATAGTCGGTTTTGAAGTGTTAGACAATTTGTATATCATTGATCAAAAGTTCTAGGAAATTTTCAAGGAAATTTTGATCCATTTTTAAGAGAAACCCTATAAGCAGTACCACATATTATATATACTCTTCCAGAATAAGTTGTGCATTCCTAGTTCATTCAGAAAAAATATTTTTAGAGAAGAGCCACAATGAAGGTGTGGCAAAAAATTTTGTCAGAGGTAATGCTCTTTCCTTAGTTAAAAAGATCTTCTGTTGGTCTAGATTGGTAAGAGATGTGCAGAGGCATATTCAATAGTATAAGGTATGTCACTTATTTACAACCCGTGGTTAAAATATAGTTCTACACACTCCGCTTCTATCCCAATGACCCTGAGTGGATGTAAAGAGGGACTTCATTATGGTTCTCTAATAGACCCAATGGACTAAAGATTCTGTTATGATGATGGTGAACCATTTCTCCAAGATTATCAAATCACACATTGCAAAGTTATATAGTTGTACTTCAAAGAGATAGTCACATTCACGGTGTGCCCAATACCATCACTTCAAATAGAGATGTGAAGTATTTGAGCCATTTTTTAAAGACTTTATGGAGAAAGCTTCATACAAAACTTCAGTTCAATTCAACAGCTCACCATTAAAGAAATGGATAGGCAAATTAGAGCTTCAAAACTACCCTTAGAAGCTTTGTAGGCAGCATTCAATGGGATATGATCTTCCCTCAGTTTTACATATAATAAGTCCGCTAGTGAGCCGACAGGTCACAACCCTTTGAGATTATATACGAGTAAAATCCTCTCACATCATTAGAGTTAGTGTCTATACTTCCAACTACAAAGCTTAATATTGAAGCAAAGACAAAGTCAGAAATTCAAATTTAACATAAACAAGCGAAGAAGAAATTATCAAGTAAAACAGTAAGTATCAAAAGAATGATTATGAGCTTCAAGTAAGGCAACTTGGAGTAGATTAGATTGACGAATGAAATTTTATGCAGTTTCATTGGCAGAACTCAAAGACATAGCTAATGGTCCATTTCGAATTGTTAAGAAGACCAATGATAATACACAAAATATTGATCTTTTTGAGATTATAACATTTCTATTACATTCAATGTTACGATTTTTTTGTGATAGAATGAGGATCTAAATGCTTCCAGTGAAAAAGGTAAAGCCTTTCTCGCCTAGGTAGAATGAACAGTGACGTGATTTTTGCCCTAGGAGGAAACGAGGGTGTGGCTTCTGCCTTTGGCAAAATTTGGAGGACTAAAACAGTCTCAATTTCAATTTCTCGCTCATAGAGTGGATCGGCTCCCTCTTAGGGGTCTTTAGTCACCTCATTGAGTTAAAATTAGGGTTATTTTATGTTAGTTTAATATAATAATTGTAGTGATTGCATTGGAACTTTTGGTTTGTTTTATGTATTGGAGGTTGTCTCCTCTGATTTTTCCTCCTTTACAAGTGTTGTATAATATTCTCATTTAGCTTGTGTGACTANCTTTCGTCCTTTACAAGTGTTGTATAATATTCTCATTTAGCTTGTGTGACTATAACTTGATCGAGAATGGGTGGTGGGTCTTCCTTGATGTCATAAATGCCATATCTAGCTATAGGGATCATTTTCCTGTAGTTATTCTTCCGCACACAGCCGTTGTCGTCATATTATCTTTCCCACAGACCTTCTAATTTTCATATTTGACAAATTGCTATTGCCTTACCTCATGCTACAACTTTTTCTTGATTCTTATACACCCCATCTAGGAACCCATGACCAGTGTCAATAAAGCTTTGCAATTCATCATTTTAATATCAAGAAATAAAGGTAATCCCATGATAACAGTAAGTAATATCATTAGTTCACCTGCTATTATCAAGAGAATCTTTAGGAATCATATCATGAGATTGATCACATGGATCATGCAAATCAACCTGTTTAGTAAAAATCATAGCATTAGCCTCCATATTAACATTTCATAGTCATAGTAAAAATGCCGAAATGCAAAAGCTGCATGCAGACATGACATAAAAGCAGTCAGTACGAAAATTTAAGGGAATAATCATATGTAACAAGAAGTAAAATAGTAGCACCTTGTGAATATTAGAAACACTATCTTCACGTTCAACACCATTTTGATGTTCATGAACGATCAAATTCTTCTTTTCAATACATATTGCCAACTTCAAACGACAACAAAAATTTTACAGTTAGCATTCCAAAACAGTAATGTTACATAGTGAAGAAAATACAACATAATAATGTACTTGTGAATGCAGAACATTAATCATGGGTTGGGGTCTTCAAGTGCCTGCTGTCATTTCATTTAGTGTCCAAATGTTATGATCTAGGTGTTTTATTTTTTCCTAAAAGATTTAGAATCTAGGAAAAATATCAAACAATAATTGTGAAATCAGTGAGCTGTGATAATCATTTTAAATCTTCAAATAATTTTCCTCCTCAAATCAGACAATTTCGAAATTTTGGTATGTTAGCCTTCTGTGGGGATATAGACAATGCTCATGAAACTTTAAGACTCTCATTTTAGATTGTATTATAATAAAGGCCAAGATCAACCCATTCCAAACCCAAGCATTTGCGAAACTATCACAAATCAAACTTTGACTACGCTTCCTAAATATCAGCAGATCCACTATCCCTTAAAACTGTTAAAAATTACACAGAAGTAGGAAAAAAAACAGTACCATCTGCAGTTTCTGATGCACCAAACATGCGGTCAGGTCAATATTGGAGGAAGCTGACATTTTTGGCAATGGTTGCGACTCCTCCCAGCACCAACGGACTTCTCTCACAAATTCAATCCACAGAGTAGCAATTGCTGCACAATAAATCAAGAAGCATCGGATGCAATAATATTAAAAATAGATCTTATAATAAAAGAATTCATATTTAAGCAAGCATTCTAAGATCCAACAGAGCAGATCTACTTCAATAGCTTATAAAAGCGGTACCTGAAGAAGAAAGGCGAAAACTTAAATACAAACCTCTAATGTTGCAATTCCCAAGCCACAATGCATGCAGACAGAATTGAGCAAATAGAGAACCTAGAGGAGCACCTTTGATAAAACGAGAGTTTCTGCCCTCGAAACCCATATGATTCCAACTTTCAACTCCTACATGTGAATTTATTCAATCGGGAATCTGAATAGTAACAAAGCACAGGGAAAAAAAAAAAAACTCTGAACCCCTTCAGAGGGTAAGTCAAAAAGTTCATAACTTGACAGAATTTACAAGAGGAAATTATTTTTACTGACTAATCTTTGCATAAAGACAAACTTTACGCAATCTCCATTAAATTAAAACGGCAATGCATACAGTTATTATAATAATTGATCATCACAATCAAAAACAGAAGCAGCAACAGTGATTAAATTAAGCTTAAAACTGAGATAATACCATCATGGAAAATCTCTTTAAGTATGCGATCTACCACTGCTGGAGGAGGTATAAAATCTAAAGTCTTGGAAATATCGGAGCCAGAGTTCTCAGCTGTCTAGCACAAAGATCAATAAATAGGAAGTGAACCTTTACCAAATTTACAAATGACAAATAAGATTACGAATATTCAGGTAACCTGAAACAAAATCTTCCAAATATTTGGCTTCAAATGACTTATCCAGTGCAGATATCAAAAGGCTTAGCTGTAAGGCAAATCCAGACTTGCCAATAGAATCATCAATCCTGTAATACCAAAAAGTGAAAAGAATTTTAGAGATTGCAAGGTAGTCTTCTCATACAGAGATTGAAAAGTTCAAGAATAAAGAATCCATAATTCCAAATCATATAGAACCTAGGCCTTATTTTCTTTGTTTTGTAGAGAATCTGTTTGTTGTATGGGGCATTTATATAGCACACAGTTCTGATTTATTTAGATATCTCACACCTAACCTTTCATATTTACACACATAGCGCTCAATTCTTTAATATCACATCAAAAATAGCACTATTACCACTTTTTTAAAGTGAAATATACTTTTTCATACATAAGTTTAAAGCACCAAAGTGCTATGCTATGGATGTAAATGAAAGTTTAGGAGTGACATATGTAAACACATAAGAATTGTGTGCTCCGTATATAAATTTCCCTAGTTGTATTGGTTCATTTTGTTGGAGGATTTCTTTAGTTTGAAGCCAGATACACCGATACAAAGAACACTTGATATATTTTGTGATACATCATTTATATGATGGACAATAATGAATTTTATTATAAAGCAGGATGCATTATTTTTCTTTGGATTCTGAGAAACCATAGGGTGATGCCTATGACCTTCCAAAAATCACCTCTTCATATGTCAAACAATCACTTCACCTCATTGTCTTACTTCAACTGGAATTAAACCCAAAACTCAATTTGCCAAGCTCATGCGTAATCATACTTGCCTAAAATAGCATAAAATTGGTTCCCATTCTTCAAGGTTAGCCACCTTAGCCACCCACCATTTTCTTTGTACTTATTCAACAATTCAAATCTATCTCTATAATTCGATACTGCTTAACTTTACCACTGCCACCACCTTTTATAAAACCCAACACCATTTTGCCAACAAATTTAAGCTTTTTTCTCATCCAAATAAGAGCACATATCGAATCAAGTTACTCTTGCATACTTTTGGACGATTTGAATGTGGTAAGTATACTTGCTTGACTGAAACTTCGATTTCATATTTCCAATTTTGTTGATTATATGATTTTTTATTGCAAATGGTTCAAGAGTAACCTAGTTTGTTGTCCTTATCATTGTTATAGGAATCAACCTTTCAATTTTGTCATTTGACTTTCTGATCATAAACTCCTCTACGCCCAATCCCATAATTGGCTTCCCAGTTAGCTCGGGTCGCAACTATATCGCGAGGTTTGGTCACTAAGGCCCACTGTATCGCGAGGTTCGATCACAAATTTGGTCTCGTCAATTTGGAATGTATCGCAATCCCCTCTTTGGCTTCCCAGCTAGCTCGAATCGCGAGATTTGATCACAACGACGGATCTTGTTTGTTGTGATCACGTCATAAGCTTCCTGGCTCATTCAAATCATGATTGTACCACGAGCTTCAGTCATGAAAACAAATTCTATACGTCGCAATCCCGTTGTTGGCTTCCTAACAGCTTGAATGATGATTGTATAGCGAGGTTTGGTCACAAAGGTTGAACTTTGTACGTTGTGATTTTGTCATTAGCTTGCGAACTAGCTCGAATCACGATTGTATTCTCATTATTTCCAAGACATTGCCCTGATACCAATTTGATGGGAACTTTCACATAAATTAGGGCAAAACAAAATACTTTACTGCACCAACACCAAACAACGCAACCCAAATACATAAAAGATTAAAACCTACAATTCAATAAGTACACGATCTAATTCAAGAAAACAATCACACATGCATAACATAACTCTAAAGATATTAGCCATACTTATACCCCACAATTATAACTAACAGATGACTAAGTTGCAATTTTAGTCTTACGCCTAACTTAAGTATTCAAATTTAATGGGGGGCTCAGCGTCGACTTAGTGGAGCATGAGGAGGATAGTGTCGTGCACGCCGGCCAAACAGTATTTTTTATGTGATGTTAAAGATTTGAGGGTTGTACATGTAAGTATGAAATTTCGTGTTAAATATGTAACTACGTAATAATTGTGTGGTATGTATGTAAATGTCCCAAAAAACCAAAAGATAATTATGGAAAAATCCTTCAAAACCATAAAATAAATTAATAACCCACCTTTTTCTTGTAAATGCAAGTTTTTTTATCCACATCTTAGCAGTAAAAGAAATTTAGGACTTCTTAACGACATCATATTCATAGAAGCGGAACTCCATCAATACATCCTCCATTTGAATTGTGAAAATTAATGAACAATGCCAAAACCAACTTAATTAACCTAACTCCGCAGTCACAAAACTCCAAAATTACAGAATGGAAAGCTCATGTTATTTAACAAGTACTTGGAGAATTGCATTCCTAGTTTACGAGCTCCAAAAATTCATGTATGGCTCTTCTAAGAGAGACATTCGTCGGAGTCAAACTTTTAGAATGTAAATTGAATTTAGAAAAGATACTATCCAGAGATTTTTGTTTTATTTTATGAGGACTTTGTGACTTGATTCTAGGCTTCCCATGGATGCAAGTGTCTACCTTTAAGAGTTACTTTTTTTCAATAGAGTGTCAATCAATCGTAATCATTAGGCATTAAATGCTTAGTTTATAGTAGCAATGATCTAGTTTAAAATGGAGGAAATATATTGGTGGGGGATGATGACAAACCTGAATTTTGTAGTTACCATTTCAAATAATCATAGATATTGGTTTTCTTAACCAAAGGAGGCAGTTGACACAATTTTATCGAAATTTTCTTGTCAATGGCCATGGTTTACATCAACTAAAAATGTCTTATAAACTTGGAATTTATGTTTGTATGAATAGAGAATTTTAAATTAATCTTAACAAACAAAAGACTTCATATCCTATCAAATGCACTCCACAGTTCAAAACTCAATGAAATTGGCCTTTTAGAAGATTTGTAGGCATTTGTCGTGAAAATAATTTAAAGATGGCATTTTTTAACAAACCACTTAGCCATGAGCCCTAATAATAAACAAAGCTTTGTGATCTCATAAGACGGTGAAATCACTCTATCAAAAGACACATTTCATGTTTTTACTAACAAGAGATCTTTGAGAGTGCTCGTAGAGATACACATAAAATAATATTGGCTTTTTATGAGCTTACACCACCTTAAATTTTCACCTTTAAAAAAGTGACGTAGAATATAAATAGATTATTGCTCTTTACAACTAAGCAACAAGTGCTTTGAATTTTATTTTATTTTATTTATTTATTTTGTTTCTCTATCTGAGCTTTGACTCAAAATAATTTGAATTGAAATTTGAGGCATTTAACGATTTTCTATATTGTCATCATTGAGATGAATTGATTTTTAAAATACTTATCTTTGAAAAT
Organism: Phalaenopsis hybrid cultivar; assembly: GCA_002079205.1. Classification (NCBI taxonomy): domain Eukaryota; kingdom Viridiplantae; phylum Streptophyta; class Magnoliopsida; order Asparagales; family Orchidaceae; genus Phalaenopsis; species Phalaenopsis hybrid cultivar. Next base: position 60,975 of record JXCR01148053.1, read on the forward strand.
GATACACTGAAACTTGTTTTTGAAAGTAAACTCTTTCGATTATGATTTCTAATAACCATAATCATAATAGGGGTAAATTGGTAAAAGTTTGTTACTTTACACTTTGTCAAGTCTGCTTGTTTGCCTTTGGAGGATCAAGTTCACAATTGAACATTATTGTAGTTCGTTTAAATGATCATTGCATCTCATACTTTGTCGACTTTACCCAATATGTAGAGGACCGGGTCCATAATTTTGCATATAAATTTAAACCGCTTGGATATTTATTATAGCATTTACCTCGTCAACTCTTACATCATATGCAGATTACCTTATATGGAGATCAGAATTTGTGATTATGTAATGCCAAAAGTTTACATTTTGGAAATGAATTTTCTTTGTAACAAGCCTTGAGAGCCTTGTACAAATAACATACAAAAATAACCTTGTAAGAGCCACGATTAAAGATTTGAATATAAATTTACTTAATTGCATCGCAAGATGAATTGAAATCATTCTCTAATTATAACTTGCTTCAAATTGATTAGTAAGATGCTTCTCAAAAGGTTGAAGTCAAATCAACTATTATCCTTATGAGGTACGAGTGAGATTTATGACCCAATCATATAGGTAGCGCATCTCATTTAAGAGCATCTAATACCGGATTTAACCCAAACTACAATAGAAATGCAAATTTTATTGCTAAAATTCAAATTGATTACAATCAAGACTCTTGTAAACAAAAAATAAATGACAACCAACACAAACGATAAAGGACAATACGCATGGACCCAAAGTATTACCACAAGGAGAAATATGAAGGGGAGGGTTGGCGGCATGTTACGACAAGGAAAAATAGGAAAGGGAGGGTTGGTGACAAGTTACGACAAGGTGGATTAGGAGGGGAAGGGTTGGATGTAGGTTACGGCAAAGAGAAATAGGAAAGGGAGGAGTTTGTTGAGGGGGTTCTCAAAGGCTGACTGGACAGCAACTAAGAGGTTTCTAGTGGTGGGACGAGTAGGAGGAGAGGCGGGGCAGCTGACAGCGATGTGGACGGTAAGATGGAGGGGAGTTACGATAGTTAGCAGATAGAGGAAGAGTGAAGGTGGGCTACGAAGGGGAGTTGAGAAAGATAAGTATCCCCGCGGGATCGAGATATAGTCAGGGCACCCCTCGAACCGTTGGAGAAGATCAACATCTCGAGTGAGTTATAGTCAGAGCACTCTCTAACCTTCGAATATAGCCTTAGAAGGGAAAACAGCAGCCTACGACAAGCTGGACAGCAATCTAAAATCAAGAAGACAAAAATTGAGCCCTGCCAAAGCAAACAACACCAATATACAGAGAGGAATAGTAGATATAATAGGTAAGGAATAGAAATAGAAAGATGATGAAAAAGGAAGGAGGTAGACAAAGAAAGTGCTAGAAAATGAAGGGCTATAGAAGGCAAATAATCAAATAGAAAACAAGGGTAGAAGAGACGATATATCCTGCCCCCAAGACTGGCCAGCAGATCCAAACTCCCAGCGGCCCAGCTCATACAAAATTGAATATATGAATTTATACTCAATATAGAATTTATTATTTTTTTAAGAATGGTTGCTCGCTTTTCAAAAGGGTTGTACGATTCACAAATCATACTTTTAATCCGTGAAGTATTTTTGATTTAAGACTTAGTCATTTAGCACGTTTGATATAACACATGCAGATCAGTTTGCTTTTGGTGATTTGATATGTCATGCATGACTTGAAAAAATTTTCCTAACATGTGACAGTGATCCATTCAATTTTATTTAGAAAAGTTCTTAGTCACGCAAAAACATAGTCATTTGAGATAAGTTAAGAATTGATGTGGCAGTCATTCAAATGAATTCTCTATCATTGAAATGTACATGTGATTTTGCACTTTTGAGTCAATCATTGGTTGCATCATGTCCTTTTATGAGTGTTAGTTTGTGAATTTGGTTTTAAATATTGCAAGTCAGGGTTTAATGTGTGTTAGAAATAATATTAGTTCACTTGCATTTAACCCATGTTTTATTAAAATGGACCCCATAAGGGACGTCTCTTCACCGTATAAATAAAGGCATTCCTAAGTTCATATTCAGTCCATTGGGTGTAAGGTTCTTAGTAATGNGCGTCTCTTCACCGTATAAATAAAGGCATTCATAAGTTCATATTCAGTCCATTGGGTGTAAGGTTCTTAGTAATGGCAGGGAGGGCCTAATTCTACACATAGACAAGCCGTTAAGTTTCATGTAAGTCTAATTCAAGTGCATGTGAATTTGCAATTCTGAGTTCATCATTGGTTGAATTATGTCCCTTTGCGTGTGCTAGTTTATGAATTTGGAATTAAATATAGCAAGTTAGGGTGTAATGTGTGTTAGAAATAATATTAGTTCACTTGCATTTAGCCCATGTTTTATTCAAATGGACCCCATGAGAAACACCTCTTCAGCTTATAAATAAAAGCATTCCTGAGTTCATTTCACAGTCAATCTTATTCAGTCCATTGGGTGTAAGGTTCTTAGCAATGGCAGGGAGGGTCTAATTCTACACATAAGCGAGCCATCAAGTTTAGACTAATTCAAGTTCAAATTATGAGCTCTAATATGATTCTCTTCATTTCTTCCGCCATAACTTGTATATCATTAACAGTGTTTATTTAATATTCTTTGCGATTTTCTTTTTTATTTTAGTCATGTTGTTGGGTCCAAAAGTCAATTGAGTCCTTTTTTTAAAGCATGGTCACTCAAATTTTTGCATGCTCCCAAGATCTCTCCAGTATAGAGGGAGTGTTAGGCCTACCTACTTAGCCAAGAAAGTTGTGCGTGGATAAGACATCAAGACTGAGTCTTCTATCTCACCAAGACAGAGAAAACAAATATTGGTCATTGTACCTGTGCAACATATATCTTTTTTCCATCGCGTAAAGAAAGAAGTGCACGAGTCTTTCCCCGCCATGCCAAATAAGGCAAGCATGACTTTTCTCTCCACCCCGCCATGAAGATTGTGCGCTGGTCACCTGCACTAAAAAGAGGCAAGCATGCAACAATTTCTTGTCACTACATGGAAACAACAGCATGAGTATTTAAAATTTGGCAGTGTGAGAAGCTGCATTATATTATACGTTTGTGCATGGGGTGATGTCAACGATGAGACAAGGCTGCAAATGTACATCAAGCCAAATACACGTTCAACTCTCTTTTTTATATTCTTCTCTTCTTCTTCTATCTTCATTTTTCTTTTATGGATTTTTTTAACAAAGAGAGGAAAGGGTGAAAAAGATTGAAATATAGGAGAGAGAAGAAATGAAGAAAGAGAAAGTGGCACAGAAAGAGATATAGAGAAGTTATTTGGTAGCAAAATTCAAATAGGATTGAAGCAGGATTTTAACTTAAATTTCATTAAAAAAACAAAAAATAAAAACTTAAAATCATAATGAAAATCCTAACTTTTACCCTTCGCATTCAATGATCCTATCGATGTGTTTGACGGTGAGCTAGAAAGAGGTCGTTGGCGATTTGAGGTGAGAAAATCTGTTAAACAGCAAAAATAACAACTTTAAATCCCTTATAATCGTGAATATCCTTTCTCCTTCTTAGAATCTCAAGTTCAAACGAATTTAAGTTAAACCCTTTGGTCCACAAACTCTTCTTGCCCATTACATGATGTCGGCCCCGTTGTTGCCTTTGTCAAGCAAATTTTTCTCATAGCTTTCCCTTCGCATGGCATAGGTCTCATCAATGCCGTCATAAGCAAGCTCTTCATGCAACTACCTTGCTTCTATCATCGTCAAGCATTTCATGAAGTTTGCTGGAAGCCAAAGAGGAAGGTGAAAGCCGCATCTTTTAAACTCTTCTTCTCTTCACACCGCCAGTTCTTTCAATGCGTTAAAAATTGAGATCCCGTCACAGCTCCCCAAAAAATTTTGGTTTGTCAGATGCTTTTCACTAGCAAGGCATCCTCGCATTTTTTCCATTGAGGGTAGGAGTGAGTGCGAGAGCGAGAGATATAGAGGGATGACCCAATGGTTTTAGTTTTCTTTTCTTTGGCTTTTTTTTAAATTATTTTTTATTAAGCCAAATGTCTAGCATTGTAAAGGTAGAGGTGCGACATGAATTGCATGTGGGAGTGAGGAAAGGAATGGCATTGGCACAAAGCATGGGCTTCAGCAGGGATTTTTTTTTTTTAATCAGATATATGAAAACGAGACGGTTAATTTATGCCAACTCATGCAATTCATTGTCATTCTCGTATGTCAATCACATGATGTTGCCTTAATTCCTCATTTTCCCCTTTGTACAGCGACCTATGCAATAGAAGTGCCCTTTTGGATTATTGTGATGTTTCAAACTCACCAGCACAACCCATTTTGCTAATTGAGGCACAGTTATGTGATTTTGAATGCAGTAAAGGCATTTATAAAATATCTCGTGTAACAATGCCTTATGAACTAGACTTGCACAATACTACATCAATCAGTTGTCGTTTTTATAATGTTTGACGAATCAAGTCAGAAAGAATATTAAGTTAGACAGCCTCTTTATACGACGCCATTATTGTTAACCATCATCAACTTAAGGTATGTTTGGGGTAGCAGCAGATTATTTATAATCTGCTTATTTGTATAATATCCTGATAATCTTCAGATTGTCATGATAAGTTGGCTAGTTGTTTGGGGGAGCTTATTCAGAACAACTTAACTACAGTTGTTTCTGGATAAATGATCATTCTGCTCCTGTTAAGTAATATTGTTTGCAACAGAACTGTCTGGGCAATATAATTGATACAACAAAAGCAGAAAACCAATACAAAACAGTTTTAAAAAATAAGATATAGTCCTCACTTACGCGTGAGTATCAAAAATGATAAAATAAAGATAAAAACAATTACAGATACAATTAAAATTATTAAAATGTTGATTTCAAAACAAGCACTCGGGTAGACTAGAAAAATTAAGAAGAAGCACCTAAAACTCTTATGCATTTACACATAAAACTCTTATGCATTTACACCTAAAACTCAAATTTGCATGTCCAACACCTGCAATCATATGCAACAGCTTTACATACATATCAACCAATTCTTATGCATTTACACATGAAAGACCTAAAACTCTTACCCCAATTCATGCTTCGACACATAGAAATTATTTAAATAGCTAGATCAAAACACATATGGACAACAAGTGAGTCAAAGAATTCCAGAAACACACGTTGGTGCCATAATAACAAGTTTTAAACATTAACAACTTAAGAACAAGCACAGCTCCAAATTGCACTGCAACCATCCAACAAGAACAGCTCATTCCAACATACTTCCTCCAAGTCCAATTGCACTGCAAGCATATCTTGCTATCTTGGCAATTCCAACCAAAGAAACATATTGAAATGCCAAGACAGAAATGTCAAGTCATAAAATTGTAAATCCTAAAGAATTGGCGTGAAGAATCTGACAAGAGGAGAAGGAACATACTGAAATGCCAAACTCATTCGAAAAAAGAGAAAATTTCATACAACAAATCAATTGAAAGCCTAGCATTACCCAAGGAAAACCAACTAACAAAATCTAACTGAAGGAACATCAACTAACGAAAATCATTTCATTCAATACTTACAGATCGACCGTTAGGAGAGGGCTTAGGGAGGATTTAAGGCAGATGAGAGGCGATAGAGCAATGAGGAGTCGAATTGAACACGAGAACTCGAGAGGCGAGGATGCGGGATCGCGTTATGGCAAACGAGAGAAAGGGCGCCCATGTAAAATGAACTAACAAACGTGGGCCACAGGGTCGATCCCATGGCCGCGTATATTAATGAAATAACGGCGGCGTTACGAAAACGCCACCCGAACGCATTAAACAAATGTGTGAAAACGCCGCTGCACCAAATAAGCGACCCCAAACGGGCCCCTTATTGAGCTCATATCATCAATCCTTCTTTCCACTTATTCATGTTAAGTGCCACAAAAAGTGTCAACTCTATCTTTGCATGCATGTTCTAATTTCTAGGTATCTAATTTTTAATCTGCTTGCTTTCTTTNACTAACCATACATTTATTATTGGTTTTTTAATTAATTTTTTTTATATAGTATAAAGCTTTACGTGAAACTTACAATTTAATTAAAATGTATAATTATAAATCTTCCAATTAAAGCCTACAATTATTTTTTTATATGGTTTTCTTAACTTAGTAGTTTTATAATTGATTCTATTTGACTACATAAATAAAGTTATTCAACTCTTAATTAGATTCTAATCATAATATGTCCAAATTAAATTATATTCATAATTATATTTGTACCTGGTTCATTAACAAGCAACTTGTTTAACAAAACAAATGAGCAATTATAAAAATAGCATTTTTTTTCGAAAAATAAACAAATTGTACCGAGTAAAGATCATTGGAACATAAACATAAATATTTAGAAGATAGTCTTCATGAACGAGTCTTAATTGAGTCGCAATCAAGTTCATCAACAAGTTTATTCGTGTATTTTAAATAATATTATTCGTAAAATGAATTGAACAACAAATTATTCAAACTTGTTCATTTAACAATCAAGTGTATTTAAAGGCAGCACGATGCCATCTGACGCTGACTAGATCGACCACCTTTCTGATCGATGATGATTAATGTGTTTGAAAATTTTAGATGGAAGTTTTTTTAATTATTCTTCTTTTAAATGTCTTAATTGTTTTTTTTTATTTTACTTTTAGTCACTTTATAGAAGTTCTAATGGAATGAAACGAATGCATGAATTGTTTAATAAAAAGGTTTGCTAGTTATGTTGTGTCATCAACCAATTTTTTTTTCATTTAGCATGAACCTCGATGTATTTTTTTTTTATATAATGAATGTTTCAAATTTAAATTCAAGATTAGTCGGGGTCTCATTTTCAATAAGTTTATTGTTAAATTGATCTTCTCGATAAGATGAACAAAATTGATTCGATCTGTATCTGATCAAGTCCAGATCAAGCCATTAAAGAACATTTGGAGGCTTTGGAATATAAATTAAAAGATCAAATTAACTTCAAATTTGACATATTTATTTTCAAATCGAACATTTCGACGAGAGAAATCTAATAAGCCTAAATTCATTTAATTTTGAAGTCATTAAGGCCCTCAAATCATTANCGATAAGATGAAAAAAATTCATTCGATATGTATCTGATCAAGTCCAGATCAAGCCATTAAAGAACATTTGAAGGTTTTGGATCATAAGTTAAAAGATCAACTTAACTCCAAATTTGACATATTTATCTTCAAATCGAGCATTTCGACGAGAGAAATCTAATAAGCCTAAATTCATTTAATTTTGAAGTCATTAAGGCCCTCAAATCATTAAATAACACTCTACGATCAAGAGGGATTAATATGAGTCATTCGATATGATATTTATGAGATTTATTCACCAAAAAACAAAAATACCCCTCTCACAAAGGTTGTAAATACACTCTCTCTTCATTTGGAGGGGGAGTTAAATTCCAGGGTTTTTCTGGATCGAAGACCCGACTATATCTTCTTACTTCCATAACCGTCGACCACTTTCTACCACACCCCATCGACCATCACAAACCACCATCAGCAACTCCTGTGCGCCACCGTTGATGAACCCTACTAGCTAACAACATATCTCAAATATGTTGTTTCGACATATGTTGAATAAGACGTAAAAATGCATTTTGAATTTGATGTAACAACCTATCTCAAATTTGGTGTAACAAATAGCACCATATTAAAGTCCCGACGATAACTTCTTGACTTTGTAGTCACTAACAACCGTTAACACCGCCCACTGGTCGTCGTTGAACATTATTACTTGCCCTCTTCACCACTATTGACAGACTCTACTAGCTAATGATGTATCCTAAATATAGTGTAGCAGCTTATCCCAAATATGGTGTATTGATGTATCATAAATACGATGTAATGACATATCCCAAATGCAGTAAAATGAATTACATTGTAATAAGTCTCAACAATAACTTTCGGTCCTTGTAGTCACCGACTGATACCCTTCCCGGTTCAGTGCACTTGAACATTGAGGTTTCACGCAAGTATACATGTCACATCAGTAATATCATATTTATGGGTCCAAAATATCGATCCCACAAGGAGCGAGGCGGTTAAAGTCTTAAGAGAAGTTCTAGCTTACTAAAATGATTTTTGGCCTGGAAGCAAAGTTAGTTTTAAGTGTTGCTAACTAATTCTAGAGAATTACTACTTACAATTTAAGATTTACTCCTATAGAACTCATTATATATATATATATATATTTAAAGTGGTGAAAATCAAGATATAAAAACTACCCTTCCTTGCAATGATATATTTAGTGTATAAGAAAACCAAAACTTGAAATTGTGATTATGGCTAGTGACAAATATGAGCAATTTTCTACTTTACCCTCTTCCGAGTGCATAAAGAAGATTGGTTAAACTGGTTTTAATTTCTTAAACCTCAGTTTGAACCCATCAAAGACTATTTCTCTATCTATTTGCATCTCCCTCTAATTTACTTTTGCTTCATAACCTATAGTTCAACGTGAATATTCTAATCGTTCTTCCATAACTCTCCTAAGTGATTATGGATAACAACATGTATTAACTAATCATTTGGCCATAATGAAAATTAAATGAAGCATAGAAGAGTACTCATCACATTAAATATGGAGAATGAATTTTAAAAGCAATCTACCATTCCTATACAACTAACATAATCATTGCAAGAGAAAGGTGAAAATACTACTCACTAAGCATGAAAAATACACTGCAAAACATCATTAACGTAAAGCAAATTCACTAGATAGTTATGTTTTACAAAATTATAATACAATAAAAGCACAATACTTAGATTTTTCATTTTTACTATGCTCTGAGAATGCTTCCCCAGGCTTTCCCAAACCCTTGCTGCAGTGCTGATATAATCTCCTTATAATAAATCTGTCAATTCTCACCAAGTTCTCTAAGTAAAAGCCTTACTTTTCTCTGACAACCATCCTCTAATGTTTCTCTTCTTCTCCTCTCGAAATACTTCTTTTCATGCCCATTTCGACTACCCATAGCCTCCAAATAACTCCACACATCATGGACTGTCAGCAGTTGTTGGCGCCTAGGTGTCAAGCTCTTTGTCTGCTCGGGTAGAAACTGGCACCTAGGAACCCATGTGTGTGGCGCCAAAGCGATTGAGTGCAGCGCCTTGGCACCTACAGGTTAGCACCTAGGCGCCAGTCACTTGGTGCTCCCTTAGGTCCATGTCACCTCTGCTTTGCTCCGTTTCTTCCCCGCTTAGTTCTGTTTCTTCTTCTGTTTGTTCTACTTATAATACATGTTGTACCTGTAAGAAAAACACAAAAATACATTCATTTAAAGTGCAATTTCATTCATAAAAAGCTGCAAAAGTTAAAAAATTTAAGCATGCTTTGTACATATCACTGACCAATATCGACCACTGCACACCTGTCGTCATCAACCACTCATTATTGACAAACTCTACTAGCTAACAATGTATCTCAAATAAGGTGTAACAATGTGTCTCAAATGTGGTGTAACAACGTATCTTGAATATGGTGTAACAATATAGCTCGAAGCGGATGTAAATAAATAATGTTGCATCAAATATCTAACGATAACTCCAGACAATAACTGCTTACAACCATCGTACTTAAAATTTGGTGATTTATCTATACTCCAAATGTTTTCTTTTATATTGTATGAAGACAAATGTAGTGTTCGGTCTAAAATTTTAACCCCATTCTCCCTGAGAAAAGGAGTCCATACACCATCTAAGGCCTTTGTGATCAACTACTACTATTGTAGCAATCTTCTACAACCTATGTGGTTAAATGCTTCTACAACATCAAATTATTGCCTTTGTGGCCAACTAATGCTATTGCAGCTGCCAAGCTGTCACGGACTTTAGCCTTTGTGGTTAAGTGATGTTATTGAAGCTACCAACTACAGCATATGTGACCAACTACGGCTTATGTGGCTAAATTTTACTACATCTACCAACTATGATTTTATGTGACCGACTATAACTTATGTGACCAACTACAACCTATGTAATTAGTTACTATTGTAGCTACCCACTATGATCTCTGTAACCAACTGACACTCTTTTAGCTACCAGCTATGATCTCTATAATGAACTGACACTCTTTTAGCTATCAGCTATGACATATGTGGTTGGTTACAACTTCAACTTCTAACTTCTAACTATGACTTTTGTGTCCAACTGTCATTATTAAAGCTACAACCTACTACCTTTGTGACTAACAGTCGCTGACTACAATGTTTAGGGCTAATTATTGTCTCCAACCTAAAACTTCCATGTTCATTGCCGCAAAAGCCACCAGTGATGGCCTCCTTTTGATCCATTAGATCTACTAATCTTTTTCTCATACATGGCATTTACATCTGAGAAAAATGTGGAGCGAGTTAAGGAAGATGTGAAGAGGGACTTTCTTCCAAGCCAGGTGATTGGTGGAGGAATTTGGATAAAATGTTAGATGAAAAGTTACCATGATAAAAAACCATGAGAAATTATTCGGATAAGATGGTAAATAATGAAAAGTTACCATGATAAAAAACCTTGATGAGTGTGTTGGATCTTCTTGCACCGCTAATATATTAAATATCACTCTACCATCATGAATATTCCGACACACAACAAGTTTAATATTGTTTTAAATTTTTAAGATGCAACATACTTATTTCTAGAAAGAAATATATTTTAATAAACTTTTAATTAAATATAAAAAAATTAACATGCATACAACAAATTTTTTATGCATTTACATATTTAACATATAGAATTTGATAATTAGACTTATAATGTTTTGTGTACCCCAAAAAAAATGGTCTGTATGAATCTTGAGACAATCTAATGATCCAAATAAAGAAGTTAGATGAAAAGCTACAGGGTCTTTCCTCTTTAGTAAGGGCAATAATGTAATTTTACCTTTTGTCCTCCTATCATTTATAAAAGAAGTATTCTTTCATGTACTAAGGACTTTTGGTTTCCTCCTTTGTAATCACTACATTCATGAAATAAATTGGGTCTAAGTCCCGGGAGCATCACACTCGCTTTTACAGGGAAAGTCTTTCTCTCCCTCTCTCCCTCTCTCTTACACTCTCTCTGGCTAGTTCTCTACGCTCTATTACTTGGCATGAAAACAAATCTAGTAACATCCTAAAAGTTGATTCCCTTCCCATAATGAAAAGGAAAAATTCACTTTTAAGAAAATAATAATAGTGATAATTTTTATGTGATGTTAAAAATTTGAGCCACGCATATGTAAATATGAAGGTTTAGTGTAGAATAAGTAAATATATAAAAATTGTGTGGCATGCATGTAAATAGCCCATTCTTTTAAAATATTTTTGAAAAAAAAATACATGATGTTAAATTTATCATATATATATCCTTAATTTTGTGCTTCATATGCTATCGTTGAACACAATTAAATATTTAAATAATAATTAAATTTAAAAGAAAATATAATCCGAGTATTAGATAAATACATCTTCTACTTACCATTTTTCGGGTCGATGCCAAAAAAAAAATTCCTTCAAGCAATGTCTCTGAGAATTTTGACTCTCTATAATGGTCCACGTTGCCTCCACTTCTCTATAAATTCCCGGACTCCTCCTTCTTTCCCTTCACATAACCAGAAGAAGAGCAAAATGCGTTGCCGGTACACTTTCTTATCCTTATTTAGCCCTTCAGCNGTGTGTGTGTGTTGGGTCTTCTTGCACCGCTAATATATTAAATATCACTCAACGATCATGAATATTCCGACACACAACAAGCTTAATATTGTTTTAAATTTATAAGATTCAACAGAATTATTTCTAGAAAGAAATATATTTTAATAAACTTTTAATTAAATATCAAAAAATTAACATGCATACAACAAAAGTTTTATGCATTTACATATTTAACATATAGAATTTGATAATTAGACTTATAATTATTTGTGTACCCCAAAAAAGTGGTCTGTACGAATCTTGAGACAATCTAATGATCCAAGTAAAGAAGATAGATGAAAAGTTACAGGGTCTTTCCTCTTTAGTAAGGGCAATAATGTAATTTTACCTTTTGTCCTCCTATCATTTATAAAAGAAGGATTCTTTCATGTATTAAGGACTTTTGGTTTCCTCCTTTGTAATCACTACATTTATGAAATAAATTGGGTCTAAGTCCCGGGAGCATCACACTCGCTTTTACAGGGAAAGTCTTTCTATCCCTCTATCCTTCTCTCTTACACTCTCTCTCACTCGTTGCACATGAAAACAAATCTAGATTTAACATCCTAAAAGTTGATTCCCTTCCCATAATGAAAAAAAAAAATCACTTTTAAAAAAATAATGATGGTGATAGTTTAGTTTTTATGTGATGTTAAAAATTTGAGCAACACAAGTAAATATGAAGGTTTAGTGTAGAATATGTAAATATATAAAAAATGTGTGGCATGCATGTAAATAGCCCATTCCTTTAAAATATTTTTGAAAAAAAAATACATGAGGTTAAATTTATCATATATATCCTTAATTTTGTGCTTCATATGCTATCGTTTAACACAATTAAATATTTAAATAATAATTAAATTTAAAAGAAAATATAATCCAAGTATTAGATAAATACATCTTCTACTTACCATTTTTCGGGTCGATGCTAAAAAAAAAATTCCTTCAAACAATGTCTCTGAGAATTTTGACTCTCTATAACGGTCCACATTGCCTCCACTTCTCTATAAATTCCCGGACTCCTCCTTCTTCCCCTTCACATAACCAGAAGAAGAGCAAAATGCGTTGCCGGTACACTTTCCTATCCTTATTTAGCCCTTCAGCTTTTCTCTCCAACGTCGACAGCCGCTTCCTTTCTCCTTGCCCCGCCTCCTCCACTTCCCTCCTCTTACAGGAAATTGACCCAAAAGCCGGTTCTGCTGGCCAACAGAGAAATTACTCTGTTCAAGCTGCTGGGAATTTTTCCGAACAGCTTGTGGGCGATGNTGTCGACAGCCGCTTCCTTTCTCCTTGTCCCGCCTCCTCCACTTCCCTCCTCTTACAGGAAATTGACCCAAAAACCGGTTCTGCTGGCCAACAGAGAAATTACTCTGTTCAAGTTGCTGGGAATTTTTCCGAACAGCTTGTGGGCGATGTTTTGGTGAAGCGGAGAAGCGTGGCTGGGGTCGACCANCGTGGACAGCCGCTTCCTTTCTCCTTGTCCCTCCTCCTCCACTTCCCTCCTCTTACAGGAAATAGACCCAAAAACCAGTTCTGCTGGCCAACAGAGAAATTACTCTGTTCAAGCTGCTGGGAATTTTTCCGAACAGCTTGTGGGCGATGTTTTGGTGAAGCGGAGAAGCGTGGCTGGGGTCGACCAGGAAGAGCTTCTGGACCCGGAGAAGCTCGCTGAGCCTGATAGCCTCTTCTCTGAGTTAAATGGGGTGAGAATCCATCATAAAATATGCCATCTTGATGCCGACGAAGAGGAAAAGGAGGGAGCTTTTCGAGGCAAGTTTGGATTGCCGATGATCTTATTGCATGGTTTTGGGGCGTCGGTTTTCTCTTGGGCTAAAATAATGAAGCCTCNCCTTGATGCCGACGAAGAGGAAAAGGAGGGAGTTTTTCGAGGCAAGATTGGATTGCCGATGATCTTATTGCATGGTTTTGGGGCGTCGGTTTTCTCTTGGGCTAAAATAATGAAGCCTCTGGCTCGGTTGATCGGCTCAAAGGTTCTGGCTTTTGATAGACCGGCATTTGGTCTGACATCAAGAACTAGCAATATTAAGAACCGGGAATTTGTTGCTGGTGAGGAAAAGCCATTGAATCCATACTCAACGGCTTTCTCTGTGCGGGCTACACTTTCCTTCGTAGATATGTTGGGAGCAGGGAAAGCTATTTTGATGGGGTATGTATGCATTACTTATTCTACAGTCAATTTTTTGAATTCTTTTTTAAAGCTTTTCTTATAGTTAACAAATTCAATTTGATAGCAGGCACTCTGCTGGTTGTTTGGTAGCAGTGAACACATACTTTGAATCTCCTGAGAAAGTTGCTGCATTGATTTTGGTTGCTCCGGCAATCTTTGCACCCCTTATCATGAAGAGAGAAGCGAAGGGTGGTGCAGTGGAGAAGATGAAGAAGGATGGGGATGGTGATTTAGATTTGGGTGAATTTGAGAATCCTTCTACCAGGATTTGGCGTGGTTTTTGCAAGTTTTGGGGGATTATTGCAGGATTTATACTTCAAATTTTAAGTGGAATGGCTGGTATGGTCAGTTCATTATTTGCTAAGCTTGTGGTTGCTGTCTTAAGATCAGCATTTGCTATCATGCTGGTGAGTTCAATATTTCATTAAATTGCTTCTCTTTAATAATCTTCAGATTTTGACTTACTGAAATTGAGATTTGTTAATGTATTTTATCTGCAAGATAAAATATTATGTCCAACGCAAGGTTGAAAATGACTTTGGTAGGTGATAGCATAAACATNGCTCTTTAATAATCTTCAGATTTTGACTTACTGAAATTGAGATTTGTTAATGTAATTTATCTGCAAGATAAAATATTATGCCCAACGCAAGGTTGAAAATGACTTTGGTAGGTGATAGCATAAACATCAAACGTTCATTAGTCAGTATCTGAGGCGTGTAAGTTTTATGCTATTTGGGCTTGGAGTCATTATCATGGTTGCACGATGGGAGATAATAGAACTCAGAAGCTTTTAACAATGAAAACTTTTGAAACATTAGTAATTTAATTCATTGGCTTTTATATTTTCGATAATAGCTCTTACTTGAAATCATTAACATTCTCATTGAATGAATACTTTTCAATGGTTTCTCCTAAGATTTATGGCAAAACACTACTTCTGGAGTCATTTATACCATTTTTATGAACCTGACCTCTTCATTTGAAGAATAAAAACAAGTTTTTTTTAATCATTTATTTTTTATATATTCATTATTTTTTTTTTTCAAAAGCAGACCTTATACTTTTGAATATCGGTTCAAATCATGTTGTTCTGATACATGGTTGTTATTCAGGTGAGGGTAATCATGGATANTTTTTTTTTAATCATTTATTTTTTATATATTCATTATTTTTTTTTTTCAAAAGCAGACCTTACACTTTTGAATATCGGTTCAAATCATGTTGTTCTGATACATGGTTGTTATTCAGGTGAGGGTAATCATGGATANTTGAAAACAATGTTTTCGCACCGCACCTATCTAGGTGCGGTGGCAGCTTTCTGGCAGCGGTCTGGCTTTTCCAAAAAAATAAAAATTTGTAATAACCATCGCACCTAACTTATCTGCAGATTATTCAATAAGCTGCAAGTGCTCCAAATAGACCCTTAATCATTTAGTAGCTTGGTTCTTTAAGCAATTTTTGTTTGAGTGAGATGCATTTNCTGAAAACAACGTTTTCGCACCGCACCTATCTAGGTGCGGTGACAGCTTTCTGGCAGCAGTCTGACTTTTCCAAAAAAATAAAAATTTGTAATAACCATCGCACCTAACTTATCAGCAGATTCTTCAATAAGCTGCAACTGCTCCAAATAGACCCTTAATCATTTAGTAGCTTGGTTCTTTAAGCAATTTTTGTTTGAGTGAGATGCATTTTGTTGTGGATTATCAGCTAAGTCAGCTAACTGATTAGTTTTTACTACACTATCCAATGGATGCTTGAAAGTTCTTAAATTTTAGTTGGGGGCTGTTTGGTTGAGTGAATTTGTGGTTTACTGTAATTCTTTTGCAGGTGTTTCAGAAAATTATGTGTTTGATATGAAGAATTGTAATTCTTTTGCAGGGATTTCATAAAATTATGTGTTTGGTATGAAAAATTATAAATACAATGTAAAGTATGAATGAATTTGAAGTTTATACCGCAACTTATTTTGGCTAAATTTAGAATTCGGCCAATTTGACTGAATTTAAATTACACTATTCATTAAAATATAAAATACTTGCTGCCCCGGCCACTCCTGCCACCCCTGATGCCAGTAGCCCGGGGCCCGCCGCCATAGCCGCCTGCTGCTGGTTGCCGCCTGTCATTNGCTTATATGAATGTGTCACACCCCAGTTTCAAAATGCACTATACCTGAGGTATAGTGCATTTTGAAGGTATAGTGCATTTTGAAACTAGGGTGTGACACATTCATATAAATAAAGTTTATTTATTAAAGGATAAATATGTCCTTCTTTAGAATACTTGTTAGCTTTGATTTGTAACGTAGGTTTATTACATTTAGTAGATTTTTAGTCATGTATTTCATAGTCGTTGATTGTTATGCATATTTTAGTATATCTTATTTGATGCTCATAGTAACATATTATATTACATAGATAAAAATATCATTTTAATTATACATAAATTGCTCAAATTTGAAATGATCGCATGACTGTAAGAGAAACACACACACACATTATCTCTATTGAAAAACATTTAAGTTTTTAAAGTGTCGTAGTAAAATAGAATATTAATTAGGGTAAACTATCCTATAGACGACGCATAATGTAGTTAGAATTGATACATTAACATAAAAATGCATCAATTATGATTTTTTATTTTAATAATGATTATGAACATAACCATACTATAAATCATCNTAAAAAAGGGAAAGAGAAGGAGTTTCAGTTAAATTTCAATTCTAAACTTCAATAGCTTTCTCGAATTTGACTAACTAGCAATGTAAGTTCAGAATTGAACCACAAACCCTAGAACAGAGACGATGGTGAGCTTCAGCGGATCTAGCCGCATCCAATACCCCACGGGGATGGCACCACGAAGCTCAATCACTGGAAGAGTAGCAAGAAAGAACACAATGGCCTCATCGATCCAACCAGATTTTCTCNAAAAAAAGGGAAAGAGAAGGAGTTTCAGTTAAATTTTAGCTTTCTAGAATTTGACTAACTAGCAATGTAAGTGCAGAATTAAACCACAAACCCTAGAACAGAGACAATGGTGAGCTTCAGCGGATCTAGCCGCATCCAATACCCCACGGGGATGGCCCCACGAAGCTCAATCACTGGAAGAGTAGCAAGAAAGAACACAATGGCCTCATCGATCCAACCAGATTTTCTCAAGCCCGTGGCTACCTTTAGCCCGAATCCAGAAGCTCTAATCGAGTCGTCAACCGCTGCTAGAGAAGTACCGCAGGTAAATGACAAGAAAATGGACAGCAAGAAGCATGGCAGAATCCTTTGGAGGACAGAAACAGTGCCAGGTACTTCTGACGATCGCNGCCGCAGGTAAATGATAAAAAAATGGACAGCAAGAAGCATGGCAGAATCCTTTGGAAGGCAGAAACAGTGCCTGGTACTTCTGACGATCGCTCTTGCGGTATGATTTCAGCACACCGGATCTTCACCTACTTAGAAATTAGCAGTGCAAAATTGAAACGAAGAATTTTGATAGAGGAAGAAAGCATAACTTACCTTGTTGGGAAGACCACCGGCGACTGCTTCAGAGGAGACGGCACATTTTGTGGTGGGTGGGATTCGTCGATCGAGAGCTGCAAACAGAGAAGAGGGAGGTGGTGTTCTTCGTGGGGGGAATGCGAATAATGAGACGCTGCTTCTTCTTCCATAGAAGGCAGAAGTTGGGGCGAGAGCGATAGGGCAGACCATGGATAGAGACAGAATAACGTCTGTATCACCGAACCAGCTGCTGGTCCATCCTTCATTGAAATAAACTTGCTGTAATTAGAAATATAATATTGTGATATATTTGTAAATATATAATTGTGTAAAGAAATAATAATATGTTAATAGTATTATTTTTAATGAATTATATATATATTATCAAATTAACATGCTTTAAAGCCTGATTTGTGTTATTTCAAGTTAAATTTGAATGGGGTCAAGCTTACCCACACAACTTCTACTTACATTACATTTAAATTCTAATTTACCGACTACTTTTAATATTCTTAAGGGTACGTTCGGGGTTCGGCCCGCAACCTGCGTTTAGTGTAAAACCCACACGCGATTTCGGATAAGCTGGCAAAATGCACGAACCAAACGGTACCGCGACATTTTGAAAACGACGCCNGAGATTACATTTAAATTCTAATTTACCGACTACTTTTAATATTTTTAAGGGTACGTTCGGGGTTCGGTCCGCAACCTGCGTTTAGTGTAAAAATCCACACGCGATTTCGGATAAGCTGGCAAAATGCACGAACCAAACGGTACCGCGACATTTTGAAAACGACGCCCTCACTTATAAGCTGCCCCAAACGGGCCCTAAGACCAAAAAATAAAACTGATTTTTTATAGTTTAGTTGATAATAGTTATTTATTATTTTTTATTCATCAAACTCACTTTTTGATTTTTTTTGTAACAAATATTATTGGATTTGAATTAGATTTTGATTGTAATATTCTTAGGTTTATGTACTAGTTTTATTTATCATATAGTCGAGTTTTCNGTTTTTTTTTTTTTATTCATCAAACTCACTTTTTGATTTTTTTTGTAACAAATATTATTGGGTTTGAATTAGATTTTGATTGTAATATTCTTAGGTTTATGTACTAGTTTTATTTATCATATAGTCGAGTTTTCGATAGGTTTGTTTTTTCAATTGCTTCTGTCTATGTTACTTTTAGCAATTTTGTTTTATTCACTTATTTAGCTATGATTGTAATTCTAATTGATTGAATGAAATAAAATTGTATCTTTTCTTGCTTACTTTTATTATTCTTTTTATTTGTATATAAATTTATCTTTGATAAGTAGAAAATATGTTTTAATTCATTCAATGTGCTCCACATTGTGGAGGTATAGTGCATTTTGAAACTGGGTTGTGACACATTCATATAAATAAAGTTTATTTATTAAAGGATAAATATGCCCTTCTTTAGAATACCTGTTAGCTTAATGTAGGTTTATTACATTTAGTGGATTTTTAGTCATGTATTTCATAGTCGTTGATTGTTATGCATATTTTAGTATATCTTATTTGATGCTCATAGTAACATATTATATTACATAGATAAAAATATCATTAATTGTGATACTTATATGAATGTGTCACACCCCAGTTTCAAAATGCACCATACCTGAGGTATGTGCATTTTGAAACTGGGGTGTGACACATTCATATAAATAAAGTTTATTTATTAAAGGATAAATATGTCCTTCTTTAGAATACTTGTTAGCTTTGATTTGTAATGTAGGTTTATTACATTTAGTAGATTTTTAGTCATGTATTTCATAGTCGTTGATTGTTATGAATATTTTAGTATATCTTATTTGATGCTCACAGTAACATATTATATTACATAGATAAAAATATCATTTTAATTATACATAAATTGCTTAATTTTGAAATGATCGCATGACTGTAAGAGAAATACACACACATTATCTCTATTGAAAAACATTTAAGTTTTTAAAGTATCTTAGTAAAATAGAATATTGATTAGGGTAAACCATCTTATAGACGACGCATAATGTAGTTAGAATTGATACATAAACATAAAAATGCATCAATTATGATTTTTTATTTTAATAATGATTATGAACATAACCATACTATAAATCATCATAGACCATGTAATATTATTTATCCATGCCATGCAATATCAATCAAATGTAATGAAATAGTGTCTTTCATTGAATTAATATTATATTAATAATTGCCTTTCTTTCATTATCTATATTACATTATGTAAAATCTATTGTTTATACTTCAATAAAATGGAAATTATCTAACGAATGTAAATATGAAACATATTATTGATAAAAATTTATTTTCAATCATTTTATTAGTTTGCTAAATTGATCATTATTATATGAGCATATTTTTTAGTGTTGATTATTTTATTGTATGTTTTGAGTTTTTAATATAAATTTTATAATATTCATGTTGATTTTTTGTAGTTATTTAATGTGCATTTATTTATCTTCATATCCTTTTTATTATTCATAGTTTTTTAACTAATAAATTATTATGAAAGACTATTCTTCTTGTTGTGTTTTTTGTTTGTATAAAGTGTGGATTCTAACCACACCAAACCACAAAACTTATTTTGAAACTAGGCGGAGTTTGAGCCTTTTGAGGGATCTCTACGTAGGGTTATGGTTAGGGTTGTCAAAACGTCTCGTTGTTCTCGAACAGCTCGTGTTCGACTCGTTCGCTAAGTTAACGAGCCGAACATGAACAACACGGACAAATATTTGTTTGTTTGTGTTCGGCTCGTTTTGGCTATATATATGTATATATATATATATATATATATATATATATATATATATATATATA